>CAUYPK010079754.1:0-38805 GCA_963574355.1 Loris lydekkerianus | reverse complement strand
TTATTTGCATATTTTGAATCAGACAAAAGCTTGATAACTAGCATCTATAGAGAACTCAAATTAATCCACATGAAAAAAGCCAACAATCCCATATATCAATGGGCAAGAGACATGAATAGAACCTTCTCTAAAGAAGACAGACGAATGACTAACAAACATGAAAAAATGTTCATCATCCCTATCTATTAGAGAAATGCAAGTCAAAACCACCCTGAAATACCATCTAACCCTAGTAAGAATGGCCCACATCACAAAATCTCAAAACTTCAGATGCTGGTGTGGATGTGGAGAGAAGGGAACACTTTTACACTGCTGGTGGGACTGAAAACTAGTACAACCCTTCTGGAAGGAAGTATGGAGAAACCTCAAAGCACTCAAGCTAGACCTCCCATTTGATCCTGCCATCCCATTACTGGGCATCTACCCAGAAGGAAAAAAATCCTCTTATTATAAGGACACTTGTACTAGACTGTTTATTGCAGCTCAATTTACAATCATCAAAATGTGGAAACAGCCTAAATGCCCACCAGCCCAGGAATGGATTAACAAGCTGTGGTATAGTTAATCCTGTTCAGCTATTAAAAAAAGAATGGAGACTTCACCCTAAGGTATTACACAGGCTGTAGCTGGTATCCTGGTTCATGGCCCACAGAGCAAATGGAGCCCTCTGTGCTGAGATGACAAGATACCAGCACAAAATTCCTGGAAGTCATCAAAAAATACAGTAATGTTTCAGGATATAAAATCAATGTCCACAAGTCAGTAGACTTTGTATACGCCAATAACAGTCAAGATGAGAAGCTAATTAAGGACAGAACTCCCTTTACCATAGTTTCAAAGAAAATGAAATACCTAGGAATATACCTAATAAAGGAGGTGACAGAGATTACACTGGATGACAGAGATTACACTCCCCGGCTGAGTGTCCAGCTCCCAATGCTGAGTGAGCATCAGACACCCTGATCACAGCTCTTCCCTGGATACCACCAACATTTTTGTTTTTAGCAGATGTATAATTTCTGTAACTGGAAAAATAGCCTCAAAATTGCTCCTGGACACTCATACATGAGTTAATCTACACGTTTACTACAACAATTCCATTTCTCATCTGCCAACAAATATGGGGGAAAGGGAAGACTAGGCAGCTACTGGGGGGCAGCACTGCCCACCTCATGTGATCACAGTGTCCCCTGGTCATCTGTGGGGTCATTCCTGGGGGGCAGCACTGCCCACCTCCAGTATCACAGCATCCCCTGATTGGTCTGTGGGGTCATCCCTCCCATCGATGCATGGACCAGGGGGATTTTGCCTCCTTGCCTACTGTAGCACTTGGCATGTATTTGTTATTTAGTAAATATGGGTTCAGTGCACAAATGTGTGCTTGGCTGACATGTACCAGAAAGCTGCTGATAAAATGGCAAGTGTGTGGGCAGTGTCAGCATCCCTGCTGGCGGCTGAAACATCTGCTAAGGGGTGAACGCTCCCAGGTAGCTCCAAGCTCTGAGTGTTATCACTGGAAGACGTCTTCACCATTAGTGAGGAAAAAAATTTCACTTCTCTATTCTTTGTGCCCCCACCAAATAAAAAGTCTACAGAGGAACCCAGGGAAACAGGTGGGCAGGATCAGACACTTGCCCCTGACCCCAGTCCTGGACGAGAGTGGGCGGGAGGCTTTGCCTCCAAGTCCCCACTCCCTGGTGGCCCTTGCCATGTCAGCAGCAGAGACATGGGGTCTTTAGGCAGGGACGCTTATGGTTAGGGACACTTCCCTCAGGATTTTCCTTTCCTATGTAAAATTATCTTTAATGGCAACATTAGTTCAAAACATGGTTTACTTTGTCCTTGGCATTGATGAGCTTAGTGTGCTTTCTCAGAGGACCAGGGGCTAACAAGGACAAATCTAGAAACTATGGAATTTTATCTTATTACTTTCACAGTTCCTTAAAGGATGGGATAGAATCTTACAGAATGTTTGCAGTTGGCTTTATTGTAAAAACATTTGTTCATTTCTTTTACCATTTACGTCCACTTAACTATAAATATATTATATTCTCAATCATTTCAAACATGATTTTTTTTTTTTTAAAGAAACACTTTGTGTGATTCCGGAAGGTTGCAGATTGCATAGCCTCACTTTTCTCTGCTTCTCCAGTATAAATACAACTAAATGCCTGGGAAGTAACAGCATTGCAGTCAGAGGAGCTTGGAGGGACAGGTAGACAGATCAGGGCCTGGGGCGACTCTGACCTTTGCCCCCTGCCATGCAGAACTGCCCAAAGGCACAGACACAGCAACGGGAGACAAACCACAGAGAAACTCCTGCTCTAGGAAAGGCAGCCAAGCAGGGAAGTGGTAGGAGTGCCCATCCCCAGGGGCCGACAGCTCCTGGTGGGCCCGTGGGCTGGGTCAGCACCATCAGGAGGTGGCCTGGCCTCCCCCAGTGGCATGTGGTCCCCGGGGCTGCAGCAGGACCGAGGGGACCCCATCGGTGCCCTGTGGTCAGGAAGGACCTAACCACCCTGACCACACCTCCCGCCCCCAGTGGCACCTGCCAGGCCCAGGGACACTGGAGCAGTGTCAGAGAACAATATTGACAGAACTGCATGGGCAGAGCTCAGATGGCAAACCACCACCGGAGCTACAGCCTGCAAGAGTGGGCAGAACAGACATGTTGGCCCTAAGCAGGTGAGGTCTGCCAGGAGAGAGGATTTAACAGGATCATACAGAAAGCCCCAAGGCTCCTGTGGACAGTTGTGTCCAGCCTGGAGCCAGCAGGCCCTGTGCAGAGAGGGCCTGACACGGAGCAGAATGACCCCAAAGCTGCCACTTTGAAACTGCTCAGGTAACTACCAGTTCCTGTCACACAAACGAAATGGCAGAAAAGAATCAGAAGTTTAGAAAAATACTCCGATGGTAAGTATAGAACCAAAAATACAATCCTAGAAAGCCTTGTGGAGACCCAAGTTTTTTTTCTGAGACAGCTTCTCTCTGTTGCTCCAGCCAGCATGAGACCCTGTCTGGGAAGTATGCTGTTAACTCACATTTTAGTAGTTGTGCAAAGTTCAGATTTTCAGATAATAAAAAGAGGGACCCAAAGTTGGTAATAGAAAAAAGAAACAAAGTAGTAAAGCAGAAGGTTTTACATCACTATTATTGAAAAATGTGTTTGTAAAGGAATTATTTTGGAGATCATTTCCAGATAAATGAATTATAAACTCCAAATTTTTATCATGCTCTTTTCCCTGGTTCTCAACATCTGGTATCTTTTGTTAAATAATTTTTAATATTATATGCCTTTTACATGTTGTTTCTGGGGTATGCTTTTGTCAATATATCACTTAAAATCATTAATTTGATCTTTTAATTTGTGAGTTTAGAAAACACAGTATAATGAAAAGTTTAAAACAATGAAATTGAATCTATGCTTTATATATATGGTAAATATTAATTTAAATGCCCACCGGGTTTCTAAAACATTTCATTGTTAATATTTCTAGGTAGAGCCTGAGACATTGGCAAAGGGAATTCATATGACAAAAAGTACCTTGTACAACATGACAGAACATTTCTGTTGTAGCCTTGTGAAATCTTACTTTAATTGTAATAACTATTCTTTCCAGGCTGTGGGATTTGCTGAATAGCTGCACTTTGGTCAGGGGCTGTGTTTGTAAACTGAGGTCAGTGATGCAGAAACTTCCAGCCAATTCTCTTTGTCACTGCGCTGAGCAGGGAAGACACCTTCAGTCTCTCTGTGTCGTATCCGGGGACGTGAATTTCCAGGCTGTAGAGTCACGTAGAATCTAATCAGATCAGGAGAAAGAGAGGGAATAGGAGGAGGAAAGTCATCTAGAGGTAGGCAGAGAGGCCAGTGTCTTGCTTGAGAAAATGTCTTTTGGTGTTCCTGCCAAACACTGTGTTTTGAACTTGGAGTCCATGAGCAAAGCCATTAAGAAGGAGCCAAAAAAGAACATTTTGTACAAATCTTTGATGTTCTTTGTATATGTGCTTTAAAAATCCTGAAGAAGACAAATTATATAGCTAGTCCAGGAGCCAAATAGATGCACCGGGGCTGGGGGTGGGGATACAGCTGAGGACGTGGTGGAGAATGCTGTTCCTTAACACTGCAGGAGCAGGTGCAGCAAAACCACATTTTAATGGAATTATGAGACATTGCTAATCCACACTTACTCTAATGCTGCGACCCTTTAATATAGATCCTCGTGTTGTGGTGACGCCCTACCATAAAATTACTTTCATTGCTCCTTTATAACTGTAATTTTGCTACTGTCATGAATTGTAATGTAAATATCTGACATGCAGTATGTATTTAGGCAACCCCTGTGAAGGGTTGCTCGACCCCCAAAGGGGTCATGACCCACAGGTTGAGAACTGCTGCTCTAACCCAAAGAAGACCTGCCAAACACGGTGAGGCTTAGACCAAACCAAAAGAAGATGCCGAAAGTGGGAAGAAAGATCGGATACGGCACAGAGTAGAGAGAGCTAACTGTCTGTGTTCAGAGCAGTGAGAATGAAAAGTGTGCTGGTCAGAACAGGTTCTCTAATTGTGGTTCGGCTGTGTGGCTGTCAGGGGTGTGGGAGCCCACAGCTAAACCCTCCTGTGGAACTTCCGGAGTAGTGGGACAGAGAGCTGCCCTGGGCAGCAACATGGACCGTGGCAAGGCGGGTGAGAAGAGCAAGCAGCAGCCTCAGCCACCCTGTAGCACGTGTGGTCCAAGACCCACGCAGAGAGCCCGGGGCACCCTGCTTAGCATGTGAGGCAATGGCAGTCTATCTGTAGACGTGGAAGCCCCCCACTCACAGCACCTGCCCATCAAAATCAAAGAAATGTAGGGAGAACACTCAAGATCAATACGAATTTACGTTGGAGAAGCATCACATTGTGACTTCTTGGCACAGTTCTTTAAAATTGCTTCTTCAAGGACTTTTCTGTGGTCAAACGTGGAGAATAGATATGAGAAAACTGAATAAATGAGAGGGGAAATGGCAAAGAAATAAAAGTAACTAGAAAGTGATACATATGGAAGAAGGGAACCTAATATACACCTAAGCAATGTTCTGTAAAAATGCGACAGAAAAGGTAGTAAATTTATTAGACGTTGGGGTAGAAAGTAACAGGGGAACTGGCAGAACCAAATGGCACCGACTGGTACCGCGGCAGGGCAGGGTTGTGCTTGTATGAAACTCGTCTGGACAGACAAGCAACAGGGGAGCTTTGTCCTCGGGGTTTTCAGCAAAAGAAATGAGTTGATGTTTACACCTGATCAATTTATCGTTTAAAACATAAATACAAGAGAGGGCAGTCTGCTAAAGAACTAAACGAAGCAAATAAGAACACTTCTTGAAAAGCTAATAAATAAGTAAAGGTGAATGTCTGGAAACTGCGGAGTCCCGGAGCAGTGGCTCTGCCGACAGGGCTGTGGGGCTGTGTCTGTTCACAGCAGACACAGCTCGGCACCGTGGCGGCTACACCAGCCTGCAACCAGGACATGTGCAGCAAGGCGGAGAGACACGAATGCAGACAGACGGGGGAGGGTATATTGGGGGACATGCATATGCCAGCTCTGGCACTTATCAAAGCATGATTTTATACATAAAACTCATAAATTAAATGTTAAAAAATGAGAATGATATTTAAATTTGTAAGGCAACATTTAAAGATGTTTATGTACAAAATCAGAAAATACTGGGGAAGAAAAGCATTGGAGAGATCAGATATCCATTCAGTCTTACACACTTGGAAGTTAAAAGTGTCTGTTTTAAAATAATAAACCAAAGACTGCTGGTTTAAGTGCATGATTGAGTCTCCTGCCAGGGCAGGAGCGGTGGGGATACAGTGGGGGTCAGGGATGGAGATGTTTCCCATAAAAACTGACACCAAGTGGGTCAGCATTCGTGGAGACTTCACTCAACATCTCTGGAAGGACTTGCTAAGCAATTATACCATAGAAATAACCAATATCTAATTAAAGAAGAGGAAAAATTATTATTATTTGCATATGATACAGCTGTCTATGAGGACATTTGGAAAAGTCAATTGGAAAAGAATGGAACAAATTTGCTGGTAGAAAGAATTATATACCAAAAATTATATAATATATATATATATATAAATAACCAGGCAATTTATATATTCTATAAATTATCTACAGATTCAGTTGGCCCTTGAACAAGTTGGGAATTAGAGGCACCAGCCCCTTGATCTCAGAAATCCATTTTGGGCTGGCTGCAGTGGCTCACACCTATAATCCCAGCACTCTGGGAGGCTGAGGCAGGTGGATCACTTGAGCTCAGAAGTTCAACACTAGCCTAAGAAAGAGCAACACCCCATCTCTACTAAACATAGAAAAACTGAAGCAAGAAGATGGCATAAGCCCAAGAGTTTGAGGTTCCTGTGAGCTAGAATGACACTATGGCAATCTATCCAGGATGACAGAGTGAGATTATGTAGGAAGGGAAAGGAGGTGAGGGGAAGGGAGGGAAGAAGGAAGGAAGGGAGGGAGGGAGGAAGAGAGAAAGAGGGAAAGGAAAGAGAGAGAGGAAAGAAAAGAGAAAGAAAGAGAGAAAGGGAAGAAAGACAGAGAGAAAAGAGAGAGAAAGAAAGAAAGGGACAGAGAAAAAGAGAGAGCGGGAAAGTAAAGGAAGAGGAAGGAAGGAAGGAAGGAAGGAAGGAAGGAAGGAAGGAAGGAAGGAAGGAAGGAAGGAAGGAGAATGGAAACCACTTTTACTTTTGACCCCCCCAAATTTAACTACTAACAGCTGACTAGTGACTGGAAGCCTTACCCATAACATGAAGCCAAGCTGATTTACACTTATTTTGTAAGTTGTATGTGTAATACACTGTATTTTCATAGTAAGGTAAGCTAGAGAAAAGAAAACGTTGTGAAGAAAATAGTATGGAAAAGAAAGTATATTTACTGTTCACTGAGTGGAAGTGGCTCATCACAAGGGTCTCCGTCCTCATCTCCATGTTGAGGGGCTGAGGAGGGGGGTCCTGCTGTTTCGGGGGTGGCAGAGGTGGAAGAAAACCTACCTATGAGTTGACGCACATGGTTCAAACCCATGTTGTGTAAGGGTCAATTGTTCATTTTATTCATACGTATATGAATAAACATAAAGTGTTTTTATGTGTAAGCTGCAACCAGATAGAAAATATAGTAATAAGACCAATTTACAATGGCAAATGTACAAAATAAACTTAAAAATATTATGCCTAGAAATAAGATGAAAATATTTCGTATCTACATAAAAATGCCCGTCTTCTCACTACATCAGCTTGTCCTCATCTTCTTTTGCACTCATCTCTGCCTCTCTCTAGATCTCCTTTAGATTAAAGTTTTTTGTTGTTTGCTAGTTTTTCTATTTAACCACATCTAATCTTATTTTTGATATATACATCCTTTTCTGAATTCTAAATTTTATGTTTTCTCAGACTTTTAGTTGGGTCCATTTACAAATTCATATGCACATTTTTAGGGGCAGTTCTTCGCTCAACTGCAGTCTGTTCCTTCTTGTCTGGAATCCGCAGACGTGGAGACTCCAGTTTCTGATGACCCTGAGCCTGCCACACTGCCGGGCCGCCTCCTGTCCTCACGGGCCTCAGGACTCAGGATGCTTAGCTTGCTTCTCCAGGAAGTTTATCAGTGGAAGTTCTTTGAGCCCAGGTTTAGATCACGTTTGCTTACAAGAACATTTATATAAAATTTTGCTCCTGTCCAGTACGTTCTGCTCAAACCCCACACGTGCCAAGCTCCCAGGAGGATGGCTGCCTGTGCTGCCTGCACAAACTCACATTCTTCTATTTTGGTCCTGATCCAAGGAGCCTCATCTGGAAGTGGGGCTTCCTCATTTTCCTCATTTTGTGACCTCCTCATTTTTCTCTTAAAAACCCTTGTCTTTTACCTCTACTCTAGACAGATGTGGGGTCTCCCATGGCCAGAGTATTTCCCACACAATGCTCTGCTCCCAAATAAACACCATTTTCTTCCAGAGAGCCTCTCTCTGTTATTTGGGAGGACAACATCCAGAAGAAAAGGGCAAGAGAGAAGAAAGGGCGCTGATGCCCTGTCAGGTTGTGCTGGCCATGGAGGCAGCATTAGGGACCCACCAGGAGCTCGGGGTCCCAGGAGAGCAAGGCAGGTGCCAGAACCTGGGCAGAGGGGGGAGGGATTGCAGCAGACTCAGGAGGATCAGATGGGCTCATACAGGACTTTGGGAATGAAGTTTTCCTGTCCAGTGCTTTGTCACAAAGAACAGAAAATCTACTCACTAATTAGGAATTGTTAATCTTTTTTTATATCATATCAAATCTTGTGAATTACTGACTTTAGTCATGTGAATATCAACATGTGTCAAACTGAAGAAAAATTGTCATTCATTAGCGAGTTGGCATGAAAACGCAAAAATGTCTTTATCTGTCATAAAATGTTTTTGACATTCCTAGTGACTAACTTTCTCCACCATCTGCCGGGCTTCCTCCCTGCCCGCCCCTCGGGGCTCCTGGAAGAGCTTGGACCACGAGTGTGTTCGTCTGCTGCCCCCACTGCGTCTGACCCACCAGGGACACTGGTTCTTTCTCTTCTGCTCCTCCGAGGAAGCCGCCCTCAGCCTCCACCCTGTGTTCTTCACACCTCATACTCTTTAGCAGATTTTTTTTTCAGCTATCTTTCTCTGTTAAAAAATTTAAAAATTATTTAACAAACTTTGTAATAAAAATTACAAAGTTTTGTAATTCTTTAAATATACAAATAAAGAGGACTCTCAGGACGTGTAATTTTGCTGAGTGCAAGTCTGGGGACTTGTGGAGACACACATCCCCTGCCCCGCCGGTGAGTTTATGGTTCACAGTTTCAGCCAGTTCCAGGGGCTCCTCATCTGCATCCACTCAGCTTTACTGTGAGGCTGGAGGGACCGGACCCTGTGCCGAGAATTACTGCGCTCTGGTCTATACTATAGATATTTTAATTTCAAGTCTAAAAAAAGTTCTTTCTTTTGTTTTATTTTAGCTTTTGAAGCTGTACCTTCACCTCTGAAAACAAGTATTTTAGCTCTGCCTATTCTTTGTTTTTAATGTTTTGGGTGTGATGTGTAAACTGAAGCATGCATGAGGCCCATTCTCTGCATCCTTTAACCACCCTGAACTCTTTCTTCCTACAGAGAGTTTTGGTCAGTTTCTTCCTTGGTTGCTGTGAATAGAAGCCCTGAGTGTTTGGTAGTGGAGATCCTTTGATCCACTTGTCACACTAGAGATCATTATTGATTATATATATTTACAGATGTTTCACATTGTGATAAATTTATTTAACAAGCTTAGTTAGTTGGTCCTAGTCATAGTTTTCCAATGTTGCATTTTTAATTTTGTTATGTTCCAGTAGAATATGACTACAATTCCAATTTTTTGTACTACTTATTTATTTATGGTTTATTGAAATGCTCTTATGTGGTTTTTAGGAGGAATTTTAACAATATTTAATAATGGTTAAACAATTATTGATGTATCTATGAATCTGAATTATAATTTATTAAAACTAATTAGATGAAATGCCATACGAATTATATCACTTTGTAGATAGTGGGTGATCTATGTATATTTCATGTTTGTATTTATTAAATGGCTTTCATTTTCTGTTTCAGTTATAAACTTTCCCCTTGAATCTAGATTGAGTACTAATAAACCCAGCATTTATTGTGGAAGAAAGTAAATCCTTTGATACTAGAATGGTAGAGCTGTTTTGGCAAACACTGCATGTACAGAGCATTTTCCAGGTGCTCCTAAATATATGGTCCTTCAGGGACAGGCAGGGGATTGGAAAATTCCAGTTTTCTTTCAAATGGCTTCATGCATTTTTAAAACATTTAGTGGAAATTGTTCTTTTGTTTTTCTTTTTAATTTTATATGAAAAAAGGTGTTTTGATTCTAACATTTTAATGAATACGTGATTTTTTTTAAAACTAAAGACCTCAATGCTCAGGATTGCTCCCTGAAATGTGTTCAAACCACTTCCAAAGTTGTAAAGGCAATAATGAAAAATTCCTTAGTTTATGGTCTCAAAGAAAGGGTTATGGCAGTTTGTTTATGAGCAACCCAATTAAAATGAGAAGGCCAAGCGAAGTTATTTCCTCATGTAAATTACATGGACTCCCAGCCTCACAGCTGCTGCAGCTGGGGGAGGGGCTTCTGTGCAGGGGGGAGGGGGGCTTCTGCAGGGCAGGGGAGGGGCCTCTGCAGGGCAGGGCATGGTCTGGTGTCCAGTCTGTCTGCAGCTATCTCCTCATTTCAGACCCGCTGACTGTCCTTGAGAACAGTCTTTATGGAAATACGGGATGGAGCCACAACAAAATTGCAACGTGTGTCAACCTTTGCTATCTTCTCCAAATGCACATCAATATTAATGTAATTCCCTTCTTTCATTTACCCCAAATAAAATTACTGTTCATTTTGTGATTGGATAACTAATTACTGCTCTGTATAATTCATTGGAAAATCAGTGTATCACCACCAAAAATAAAACATTCCTACCCAACAAGGTAGTGCAACTTTCCAGTCCGTGGATGGACCATGTTGCCTGCTGGAATATGACATGGAAGGAGGGTCCCTGGGTATGAATTCCTGAAGCCGACGTCAGAATCTTGAATGAGTTACTTCCCTTCTCTGGGCACAGTTCTGTCAGCAAACCATTGAGGTTTGGCAACGTTAACTCTAAATTGTAGTTCAAGATTCTATGATTATAAATTGTTATGAGCATGGAAACAATAATCTGCAAAATTTTTGTCTTATTTGATCACAGAAATGCCCTGCCAGTGATTTGAAGATGCATCTGCCGTCACTGATTAGGCTGTTTCTATCTCTCTGTCTGACCACCTCCTTGTCTGCCCCCAGGGACCTGCCCTTCAGATGTGGCCCATTTACTAGTGGAGCTCACCTGTCCTCCCAAACTCTGTTCCCTGCGTCTTTCAGGAGCAGCCCTTCTGAGAGTCTCTGCCTAGCCCCTGAGGCAGTTATTTTCTGCCATTGACTAATATTATATTTTTTTCACATTCTTTATGGTATCAAAATTCACCAGCAGATCACAGAAGTGAATCTAGGTCTTTTGCCTGGAATTGGAAATGCTTTCAAAACTGCTGGCAAGGGGCAGGTTGGGCAGGCAAGGATAGCCCAGAAGCTGCCCTGGGTTGGTTGGCTTAGGCAGATCTCCAAGAGCAAGAAAACAGGTCAGGATCTTGCCTCAGAGCCTGCTCTGGGTGATGCGTGATCAGGACCTTCATTTTTATAGGCCACGCAACAGGCAGCACTTTCCTGGAGTGTCAGAGGACAGAGCAGTGACTTGCACTGCCCAGACTGGTGATGCCCAGACAGGACACACTTGAGCTGGGAACTCAGTCAAAATCACTCAGCTAATTCTGTGCATGTTCCTCACAGGCCCATTTTCACGTCAGAAGATTCAAGTCCCATTCCAGCTTCTAGGCCCTGTTCTAATCTCCTGAGCTCAGAAGGTCGCAGAGTCCCCACCTGGCAAAGCCAGAACATTAGAGTAACCTGCATGGCTGATTTCAGGGGTCACTGAGACAACGTGGGAGCAGAAACTACCTGCTGCCACTTAGTATGGTCTAAGAAACTGCAACATGGCAGCAAAGTTTATAACTCACGTTACAGCCCCTCTCTCATTTTATGATGGCTACTGACTTCTGTTGCTCTTTGATTAATTTAAGTCTTAATTAGGGTGTATTTTACATGCAAGCACTGAAGGTGCAGGGGCAGCGTCTACTGCACCTCTCAGAGGCTCCTCATCCCTGCAGGCCTTCACGGTGGGGGCTTAGAAGAGAGCAAGGGGGGCCGTGCAGAGGCCACTGTCCTGGCTGCAACTCCCAAACGGCACTCAGTTTTTCAGCCATCATGTGTTCACTGAGGAGCTTAATCTCTCCCATAACATTCTTAATACCTAGAGCATAAAGAAGCCTCACAGTTAGGAAATCAGAGTTTCCAGGTTCAGAAACCCTGCCTGTCCGCTGGTAGGCATGTGGGCCTGGAAAAAGTCATTTGAGATCATTGGACTAAACATGTAGCCTTTATTTGAAATAAAGAGAATGGCACTGTGTTGTATATAATAAAAATTGCAAACATTTAAAATAAAGGTAATTATATAAAAAGTCATACTGGTTTTAGTAATTTTCTACAAATATACTTTTTATTTTTAAGATGATCCTCCACCAGGTGCACACACACAGAAACCTTCCGTGTACATATTTCTTTTCTCTTGGATGGTGAGAAACATTTTAATAAATCCTGAACTTTCTGTATTTCGAAAGCATCCATTTAATTATTTCCTTAGATGTAGGCAATAGGCAGGACACCTGCTCTCTATTCCAAGTTTAAAATAGCTCCCATAATTTGGCATTTTCACAGGATTCACAGATTTCTCCATAAGCTATTTCAGTCAAGCAACAAAATTCTCTTAAGAATATTACTCCCGTGTTCATTCTGATGATAGCAGACACTGGGTGCCATAGTCACAAGGCTAAGGGACAGGAGATCTCCTGCACTCAGGACTTCTAAACCCATATGTTTTTCGTAGAACTTCTAGCAGAAAATAGTATGTGTTTTCCACTGCACAGGGTGTCTTTGTGTGACTATCTCACAATCATTTTTTTCTATTCTTCTGGGAATGAATTTTTACCTACAAGTTACTGGATCCCTAACTCATACCAGAAAGAAAACTCTAAGTTTTAGGTGAAGGGTTTTAATTTAACATTTTGGATAAAACACAGGAAATTATTCAAAGCCACCTGTCACGTGGGGTTCAGTGATGGTTGGCTTCTCCCAAGAGGCCCTTCAGTAAGTTCCTTCAGTCCTTACCACAATCCTTCAAAGGGATCCTAGTGTCATTTTATATTACCAAAATTGGAGCTAAAACCCAGTGAGGTTAAGTTTCTTGGCCATGTTTGCTGTGTGAGCAGGTAGACACGCTAGTGTTTAGGCTGGCAGTCGGTGTGAGACTGCTACCAAGTTCATCCTCCTGAGTCACGGCTCTGACAGATTCTCTAGCAAGCCTGAAGCCAGCCAGGAGGAATCCACAGCAGTGTAGGGCCTCCTCATGCCTGAGGGCACAGTAGTGCAGCTGGAGGTGCACACTACATGTTAGGGGCAGCTGGGGCAGCAGGTGGGCAGTGGGGGCATAGGTGGGCACAGGAGCAGCAGGTTCTTGGTGGGGATAGCAGGTATGTATCCTGGGGGGTAGGTGGGTATCTGGGCTATAGGTGGGTGGCTGGTGGTCCCTTCCCCTCTGGCTGGAGCTTCCAGCCGGTCCCTGAGCGCCCCCCCCTCCCGGGACAGCCATGCAGGGCCAATCTCAGCAGTTGTGGGAACAGCTTCCAATTAGGGCTTTCAGCGGGGAAATCTAATGGTGAAATCTGAGTCACAGGCAACCTCAGCCACTGTGTGTTGAGAATTGCAACTTACAGTAGATTCAACACGAAGTTCTCTAACACATTGGCTTGGAAATGTACAGTAATAGGTAATTTATAAAACTGATAAAAATCCTTCCGCTAATGCCAGGAATAACAGATGATTTTCAGAAAGAAAAACAAAAATATTTCCTTGTGTAAATAATAGATAAACAATGAAAAAAATAAATGAACATAATCCAGTAGTAATTCCCTCAGGGAGCAATAAAGCCAAAAAGTCCAATTTGTGTAGCGGGATCCATTAGGCAGGAAGTTGGTGAGCTAGACACTCAGGTCAGGCTGATGCCTCACATAAGAAACGGCGGAAGGAAGAAATTTAACATTTCCTTATTTTGCAGTAGTTTGGTATGAGCAGACTTTATCTTAGACGATTGCTTCCTCGGTCAGATGCACTCTGGGCGGTGCAGCCATGGTCAGGAGGAGCCTGGGCAGAGCGACTCTGGCCACGGCTTGCTTGTTGGTGCTGAGGCTTCACCTCAGCGCTGCTCTTGCTGTGTAGGGAGCTGTGTTCTGCAGAGGCAAATGTCATGTTGACAAATGCTCCTTATGCAGGTTTTAAGAATAGTGTAGATTTAAAGAATCATACAAATTTTAATTAAATTAGTGTTGCAAAGCACTTGGGTTTTAATTAAATTGATGTTGTAACATTTCTGTTACCTACAGGGGAAAAAAGTGGAGAGTTTAAACTCTTATTGCACTGAACCATTTACTAATAAATTTACCCAGTGTTAATAATGTTAAGCACTGATTTCAGGGGTTGTAACTATTTGTCTACATGTATCATTTCAAAATGTTGTTTTGAAGTTGGAATGTTGTAGTGAAGAAGGAACTCACACAAGATTTTGTATCATTTTTCCCATGATGACTATGCATTTACACTGATTTGTGGCAAAAGTCCATGGGTATAGCAGCTGGGATCAGACTGAGTGAAATCTGCAGGTTTGGGGATGGTGTGCAATTCTCTGTGGTTGGCAGAGCCTGTCACACTGTGGGTGTGTGACAGCTGGTTCTGCTGGTCACACCTGCAATCGCAGACTCCTCACAGGTGTTTTTGTCCTTTGAGCACCACTGGACTGGTTGGCTGTTTAAGGTAAATTTACCGGAATAGATGTGACTGTCATAGACTTTCTTTCTTGTTCAATTGGTTATCAACGGGCTCAGTTTTTATCATGATGTTTGTGAGCATTCCCCAACTTTTGAAAAGGTGAACATAGCTGAGGCTAGAGCTTGTTGGCTGGATCCAGCTGGCTGGACTATACCTTCATGCCCCCACTGTTCCTGCTCTCCCAATCAATTCTCATGCTGGACAATCTGATTAGCTGACTTGTTTCCCTGGTACTTTCCTTCAAAGAATATCCCTGGTGGGAAGGACGCATAAAACTACACTACACATCTTTGTACAGAATATTTTAATTACTAAATGACTCAGCATTGAAGTTTTCTGGGGCATATGTGTGCATTTTAGGGATAGCTGTCCTGCAGCCTAGGAAAATGCTTAGGGGATTCTAATGATGAACAAATAAGATATATTTATTTTTGTTTAGTGTATCAGTTACTTTTTGAGAAATAAATATTTCCTGTGCATTCAAGAATGCTAGAATGTGGATTGTAATTTCTTTTACAGATAAAACTTATACCTGTCTTTAAAGAAACAGTTCCTACAACAGCACGACTCACTGAGTGTGCTCATTTACCTTCCTTTGGTCTCTGACCGCAAACAGGTATCAAGAGACAATCAACCCAGTCCGAGGGCTCAGCGCCCAGTGCTCTCGGACCCAGGCCCTGAACCCTCAAACCCAAGGAGGCTCCACACAGGCAGGAGACCCAGGGTGGCACAGGGTGGGACTGTCCTTCCAGTGCAGTCTGGAAACCCAGCCAGACCTTCCATTTCCCCAGCTGAACTACAGAGGGGGCACCATAAGGGGTTAAAGTACAAATGGGGGTGACAGGGCCGCAGCTGCCTGCCAGGAATGGTGGGGACCCCACATCTCAAAAGAGCTGACTGCAAGCTTGGCTGGCTCCAGATGTCAATGCTGCCCACTCCCCACACTCACAAGGCTGAGCCCTTGCCCAGGATGGGGGTTCACAGAGGCCAACGGGGGCCTAACAGGTGCCCAATGTAGTGCAGGTACCAGGGACAACCAACACGGGAGAGGTGCGCTGGGCCCTGATGCTCTGATGGGCAGGGCCTCCCACTCCACTGATGGGCAGGGCCACCCTCTCCACTGATGGGCAGGGCCTCCTACTCCTTCACTGACGGGTAGGGATATCCATGGGGGGCCACCTCGCAGCCACAGTACTAACCAGTTAGGCAAACTGGGTAGGCCTGTACCCCCGCCACCACAGCTGAGGGGGAAGCCAAGCCCTGCCCCAGATATTAGAAGGCAGAGTGATCAGTAGGTGGGGCCAGGCGGCTCTTTGCTGACACTTTTCTCTCTGGCATATTGAAGTCTGCAGGGAAATGCTCTTACCCCCACTTGGTGGCAATGAGGGGTGGCCAGTGCCCACCATGTCCTGAGGATATCAGGTCCCAGTGGGAAGCTGAACACACACACCCTCATCTGGTCACACTGCACCTCCCAGGAGGGCTGTCTGGGAACAAAGCAGGTCCATGGGGTGCAAAGCCTTATAACACAAAATCCACAATGTCCAGGAGCACAAAACATCACTCATCATATCAAAAAGCAGCAAAGATACATCAGCAAATATCCTCCAGCTGTGGGAGGAACCACAGGCAGACAGATATTCAGCACCACAAATGAAGTGGGCTAATCCCTCGAAAAGCATGACCTTCCACAGTTCATTCTACATGAAAGAGATGACCCGAATGGTCTTTAAACTGCTAAACATATTTAACTCTTACCCTAAAATCTTTAGACCCAGATGGCTTTGCTGGGAAATACCAGCAAATATTTAAATAAGAATAATATACATTATACATAACCTTTTCCAGAATATAAAAGGGAAGGGGCATTTCCAGTTCATTTTATAAGTCTCATTTCATGAAAACTAGTCTAATAGCTCTCATAAACTTAAATGCAAAGATATCACCATTCAAAACTCAGCCACGGTAATGTACCATATGAACAGCCATGGGAGACAGTCCTGTGACCACATCCTATCTACCACCTCAGAGAAAGCTGTGCCTTGGCCCGCACTCCTGGTGAAGGTCCAGGCAGGCCAGGCGTAGGGAGGCTGGGCCAGGCAGTGAGGATGTCATCTGCGAGTGCAGCCATGTGAGCACTGGGGCTTTCCTGCCACCGCATCTTGGCCTGAGCCAGGTGTCCTGTCCCTGCAGTCTCTCAAGGCAAAGAGCCTCTGGAGCTCAGGCTGAGGTGTGTGGCCCCACCGGGGATGAGGCAGATCTTTCAGAGGCTCAGTAGCTCTGTCCACAGGAACCTGTCCTAGATCCCCGTGGATGCCTAGATCCTTGGGTCCCAACCCGAGACATACTGCGTTTCTTTCATCTGGTAACTGAGGTGGACACAGGTGGACAGCCTGCACACTCTGGATGGAGGGGTGATCCCATCACAGGAAATATGGTCACAGAGGGTCACAGATTTCAGCACACTGCTCAAGATAGTGTGCAATTTATAATTTTTTTTTTTTTTTTTTTTTTGCCGGGGCTGGCTTTGAACCCACCACCTCCGGAATATAGGGCTGGCGCCCTACTCCTTTGAGCCACAGGTGCCTCCCAAGATAGTGTACAATTTCAAACTTGTGAATTGTTTATTTCCAGAAATTTCCACTGAATATTTCCACTACCAGCTGACTGCAGGTAGCTAAAACCCCAGTAAGTGGAATTCAGGACAATAAGAATGACAGTGATTAATTTAAAATGAGGCCTAATCCAGAGAGACAGGTGTTCTTGTAAGAAGTGATTAGGACATTCATGCACAAGGTGAGACCAGCTTCTGTAAGCCATGGGAGGCTGCAGGAGGAAAGAGCATCCAGATGTGGCCTCCAGACTAGTGTCCACACCACTTACTCAGGGGCCCCTTTATGACAGCCCCAGCAACTAATGCAGAAGCAAAACTTAAAACTGTTCCCACATGCCAATAGCATGACAGTCCATGTATGAGATCCCCAAGAATCAACAAAACCTGCTAGAGCTAAGAAGCGGCCCCAGCAAGGTCGCAGGACACAAGTTCAATACTCTAAAATCAATCACATTTCTATAAAGTGATTTGTGATCACTTTAAAAATGGAATAATTCACTGCGCGTGGCTCACACCTGTAATCTTAGCACTCAGGAAGGCCCAGGTGGGCAGATCTCTTGAGCTCAAGTGTCTGAGTTTAGCCTGAGCAAGAATGAAACCCTGTCTCTATTAAAAATAGAAAAATTAGGGTGGTGCCTGTGGCTCAATGGGTAGGGCACCGGCCCTCTATACTGAGGGTGGCAGGTTCAAAGCCCTGGCCAAACTGCAACAACAACAACAAAAAAAAAAAAAAAAAAAAAAGAAAGAAAAAGAGAAAGAAAAAAAAAGAAAGAAAGAAAAATTAGCCAGGTGTGGTGGCAGGTGCCTGTGGTCCTGACTTACTCAGGAAGGTGAGACAAGAGGATCTCTTGAGCCCAGAGTTTGAGGTTGCATGAGCTATGACTCCACAGCACTCTACCCAAGGTGACAGAGTGAGACTCTGTCTCCAAAAAAAAAAAAGGAATAATTGTTACAAATTCAACAGAACATATATAAGAACCTGAATGGTGAATTACAAACTCCTAAGGAAGGAAATCAAGAAAGACCTAAATAAATGGAAATACATACTGTGCTTATGGGCAGAAGAACTCAGTATAATAGAGATGTTAATTCTCTCCCAATTTTTCTGTGTTTAATGCAATTTCTCTCAAAATCCTAATACATTTTTTTATACATGCAAATAAGCTTATTCTACAGTCGTATGGAAAGGCATAGGCCCTAAATTAACAAAAATAATATTTTAGAAATAGGATAAACTGGAAGAAAACACTTTTCCTGATTTCAAGGCCCATTACACAGCTATGCCATATAGGAGAGCGTGACACTGGCAGAGGGAAGGTGTAAAGAGGAACAGAGCAGAGGCCAGAGACAGCCCCCCATGCTCTGCTGAGCTTGACATAGGAGCAATTCTTGGAGGAGGAATGGCCTTTTCAACAAATGGTGTCATGAAAGAAAAATGTTCTAAATCTCATACTCTTTAAAAATTAACTCCACAGAAATCATGGATTTATATATAATGGGTAAAATTATAAAACTTTTAGGGAAAAAAGTAGAAAATCTTTAAGACCCAGGGTAGGCAAAGAGTACTTGAACTTGATACTACAAACACAATAAAAAAAAAAGAGAGAGAAATTTATAAATTGGACTCTGTTAATATTAAAAAACTTATTCTGCAAAAGATCCTGTTAAGAGGGTGAAAATAATTGGTGGGACCACACCTATGGTGCATCTTACAAGGGTACATGTGAAACTTACTAAATGTAGAATACAAATGTCTCAACACAATACCTAAGAAAATGCAGTGAAGGCTATGTTAACCAGTTGGATGAAAATATTTCAAATTGTATATAAAACCAGCACATTGTACCCCATGACGGCATTAATGTACACAGCTATGATTCAATAAAAAAAGAAAGAGGGTGAGAAGTCAAGGGCAGAGAAGAATATCTGCAAACCATGCATCCAGCAACGTCCAGTATCTAAAATACAAGAGTTGAAAAACCCAGAGGCAAAGTAAAAATGATCTTGTTAGAAAATGGGCAAAATACACAGACATTCCTCTGACCAGGATAGACAGCCAGCAAATAAACACCTGAAATGACGTTCCACTCCCTCAGCCTTCAGGGAGATGTAACCCCAGCCATAAGGCAATACTGTGCACACTTGTCAGAAAGCTGGGATGGAGACGCACGGAGGGAGCACTTGGAGGGTGAGAGCCCACATGCTCCCCATGGGAATGCAGGTGGTGCAGCCACTGTGGAAATAGCTTGGCAGCTTCTTAGAAAACTACATGTGCAAATACCATATGACCAGAAAGGCGTTCCTCAGAGAAATGGAAATGCACATTCACATAAAAATCCGTTCATGAATGAACGCTAGTAGCAGGTTTATTCTTAATATCCAAAAGCTGGAAAGGACTCTGATGTCCTTTAGCAAGAGAGTGGTTAAACTGTCCTGTCCCCAAACTGCTCAGAGAGAAGAGAGCAAACCTGACTCCAAAACCAGTGATTGTCAAGTGAGAAAGGCAGTTCCAAGGACACCTCCTGCACAACCGCGTCTACATGACACTCTGGAGACTAATCAGAGAGCTTGTTCACACATGCACACGCTGTGTGTAATGTTGTGCAGCATGAGGGACAAGCCTGTGGAGACGGGTTAGAGGCTGCTGGTGGCAGGAAACAGGTCTCTGTCTTCTGGGGCGCCGCCCTTGCAAGCTTGTGCTGTAACTCAGGGTGATCGTGCCACTTGGAGAAACTGGATAAGGGCAACACCAGCTTCTTGTATACCTATGATGGTAGGGAAGTCAGTGACCTCAAAATAAGCATTTTTTTAATGAAAAAAATGCTTCAAATCTCACCAGGAAAGGAGCTAAAGCTAAAGGAAAGAGCACTTGGAATATAATTAGTAACCACAGAAAGATTTTAATGACTATCACACGTGTGGAAAGGTAACAAATAGAGAATTTCAAATTCATTGTAGACAATTAAACAGGTCTCTCTTTTTTCTGAATCAAATTTCACCAAAATTACAATAAAGGAATAAGCCCACAATGAGAGAAGGAGAAGCCAGATGGAATGTGAACCGTGAGACACGGGAGGAAGGGGAGCAGGTGCGTGGGGGTGCCCTCTCAGGCACCTCTCAGGAAGGGCCAAGCACAGGTGCCATGAAAGGGAGGACATGGCCAGGGCAGAACGGCAGTCCAGCAGTCCCATCTAAGTCTGTGTTAGGGTGTGGTCTTTAATCAGTGTCACCTGGGGACCACTAGCAATGTGGGTTCTCGGGTCCACAATAGTCCTCCTGTAGGAGGACTAGATAGAGCCCTTCTGGGTACCGCAGAGCTGTGCACCGGTATCTGACCACACGCAGGTTGCTGTGAGAGGCCGCAGCCCCCAGACCCTGCCGGCACAGAGGCCACTCACCTACTCAGTAAAGGCCTGGAGACTTGGTATTGGGAGATTTAATTTCTTTAGAAGGGCTTCTCAAACTTCTCTGCTTCCAGATTCTTGCTAAAATGAGGATTCTGATCTAGCAGGTCTCCACGGAGAGGCACGTGTTTAATGAGCCCCAGGGGACATCCCAGCTCTGGTCTGCAGATCTCACTTCCAGACCAAGGGTCAGAACTGGGCTCACCTGGGGAGCTCTGCAGGCTGCCTCTGCCTCTCCTAATTGGCGAGGTGTGTGGCCGGAATGCTAAGGGTCTGAACTCCCGGATGAGTCTCACATGTGCTCTCTGAGTTGTGACCCTCCCAAGGCAGGGGGGGGGGGGGAAGAGGGGGCTCTGGTGAGCTGGAGGTGAGGCTCCAGGCTGAACGTGGCGAATAAGTGAAAGTTTATAAACTGAAATGCGAAACCTCCAGAATGCTACCAGAGTCCCCCAAAGTATGTGGCAATCAGTAAGAATTGTGCAAGGCTTAGGACTGTGCAGAATCATAAAGCCTAGGAACCTAGAAGTCAAAACTAACTGAAGATTCAATCTTACTGTGGGGAACAATTCAGCATTTTAAAGTCGTTAATTCTTTCCCAATTGATCTATTAATTCAATTCAATGAGAAAATCAAATCAATTCAATTAAAAATCCCAAGACTCCAACAGGATTTTTGCTGGAACTTGAAAAGCTGATACTAAAATTTACCTGAAATATACACAGGAGTAGACAGTAGTATTTACAGACAAATGGGACTTCCACTCACTCAGAGATGGATAAGCTCATCACCATGGTGGCACTTGTATCCGAGACCCCTCAGGT
Source organism: Loris lydekkerianus (assembly GCA_963574355.1). Lineage (NCBI taxonomy): Eukaryota > Metazoa > Chordata > Mammalia > Primates > Lorisidae > Loris > Loris lydekkerianus. The sequence continues at coordinate 17,382 of CAUYPK010079754.1, read as the reverse complement.
GGTCCTGGGCCTGTCCACACTGTTGTTTCCAAGGCTGCTCAGGTTGTACGGGGTGGGGGGAGCAGCACCTGCACCCCCCTGTTTACCCAGCCACAGTGACACTTCCTGAGCTCCTTCAGTTACAGCAAGAATAGAGGTCGTACAACCAGAACCCACAGGTCGTCCAGCACACTCTCACCCTGGAGAGACCTGGGGTGTGACTTGGAGTGTGTCAGAGCACAGCGTTACTCTGAGTTAGTGCACAGCATCAGGTTAGCGTAGTCCCACAACACTATGCCACGTCCTAGGCATCATCTCTGCTTCTTCAAAAAAATTTATATTAATATTCTCTAACCTTACTTTCCCCCTCTTTTACATCATGTATCTCTGTTGTGATTTTTTGTCCTTGTTAAATTTATATTATTGTTTCTAGAACTCTACAATATCAGCCTAGGTCTGGAAACAGCTGTAATGATCTAAATTAATGTTCCCCATAATGGCTATTTTGCTGATTCTTAGTCTTTTTCCACCTATAAAATTAGTCTAAGAAAATTATCCTGCAAAGAATAGAGGACATTGCATATGTTAAAGCCTGTCATAGTTTTTACAGTCATACTACATACAGTAGACACTTAAAGACTGGAGAAAGTACATTCTTTCTGAAACCAGATCACCAATTTCAAAAATTATTTTAATATGGTAATCAGGCATAGCTTGACAAACTGCATGGAAATAGCCAAACTAGTCTCAGAAACCCACATTTGAGCACAGCTCCACTCCTACTTCTAAGTGAGAAAGATTCCTCTCAGGAAAATGGAGGCAGGTGTTTCAATGGAAGGGGGTTAGTACAGGGAGACAGACACTGTGCTGGTGCAGAGCTCAGAGCTCAGTAGGGAATCATGCAGAGGGGCTGGGCCTCTGAGAGAGGCCTGGCGACTGATGCTATCAGATCAGAATGGGAGGTGGGAGGGTAAGGGACAGAGAGACCCTCCTCACCTCCTGCCAGCCCCACCCCCATCCCTGAGCCTCACAGGAGTCTATCCTATAAGTGCCCGAGCCTGGTGTTTGCCTAACTTTAACCCTAATCTCAAGCAGGGGTAAAGAGCAGGTGTGTGGCAGAGAAGCAGGTTATCTGATGACTGGCAATCCAGGAAGGCAGTGGAGCTGCAATTCCTTTAGCTTCTATCACTGCTGGAGAGAATTTCAATGCCACTTCAAGTCCCGAATATTCAAACATGCCTGCTTATTTTCCAGTGCAAGCTTTTGAATTTTTTTCAAAGTATGAAGGAACATAAATGATTTTGTTTACATGGATCACTTTTGTAAAGCCGCAGTCACAGCTGTAACTGTGCCCCTCACCCAGATAGTGTTCATCCTACGTGGTGGGTGGGTTTTTGACCCTCCCCAGCTACTGCTCCACCTGGTTGATTTCTACTGAGTTTTACTCCCTTCTGTGCACATGCCAGCTCTTCAGTTAGTTCCAGTTTAACAGAGGACATGTGGTGTCGTTTTTCCATTTTTGAGATGTTCATTTAGGAGAGTGGTCTCCAGTTCCACCCAAATCCCCCAAAGGAATTAAGTCACCCTTTGTAGTGGCTGACCAGTGTCCAGGGCATACAATTAAGTCACCCTTTGTAGTGGCTGACCAGTGTCCAGGGCATACATATACCACAGTTTGTCAATCTACTCATGAATTGACGGGCACTTGAATCTATTCTACAGCTTTGCAATTGTGAATTGTGCTGTAATAAATATTTGAGGGCAGGTATCTTTTTGATAAAATGACTTATTTCCCTTTGGGTAAATACTCAGTAATAGGATTGCTGGATTGAATGGCAGGTCCTTTTCAGTTCTTTGTGGAATCTTCATACTGTTTTCCAGAGAGGTTGTACTAGTTTGCAGTCCCACCCACAGTGTGTAAGTGTTCCTTTCTCCTGCATCCACACTGGCAGCTACTGTTTTTGGACTTTTTAATAAAAGCCCTTCTAAAGTGATAAGGTGATACCTCCTTGTGGTCTTGCATTTCCCAAACGATTAATAATCTTGAGAATTTTTTTCATGTCTATTGGCCATTTGTATACCTTCTTTTGAAAGCTTCTGTTCATGTCCTTTGCTCACTTTTTAATGGAGTTGTTTTTCTCCTGCTGATTTGAGTTCTTTGTAGGTTCTGGACATTAGCCCTTAACACAGATATGTAGATTGTGACTATTTTCTTCCCACATTGTAGGTTGTCTGTTTGCTCTGTCAAGTATTTCTTTGGATGTGCAGAAACTTTGTAGCTTAAATCAAATACCATTTATTTGTTTTTGTTTTGCTGTGATTGCCATTGGGGTCTTAGTCACAAATTTTTGGCCTAGGTTGATATCCAAAAGCGTTTTCCCTGTATTTCCCTCTAGAATTCTTATGGTTGCATGCCTTATATTTAAGTCTTTTATCCATCTTGAGTTAATTTTTGTGTGTGGTAAGAGATAGTGGTCCTTAATTATTTTTTGTATCTCATGTCCTAAAATTCCATTATTACTTGGTTTGGTCCAAGTCCTTTTTATTCTTTATTAAAGATGTTGGTTGGGCCCTTTAAATCCAGAAATGTATGTCCTTTACATCTGGGAATCTTTTTGATTTTGTAAAAATAGTTTTCTTCCCATCCTGTGATTTTTTTTTTTTTGTTTTTTGTTTTTTGTTTTCTCTTTCTGAAATTCTATTATTAAAACACTGAACTTCCTGGACTGGTATCTAAGTTTCTTATTTCTATCTGTAATATTCTCCATTGCTTCACCTATTTTTTCTATTTCTAGAAGAGTCCCTCAACTTTATTTTCTAATTCTTCTATTGATTTGTATTCATGTATATTATATTGTTAATTTTAAAATATAATTTTTATTTAGCAAATAAAAATCCACAATGCTTAGTTAAATTTTAATTTCTGATAACCAACAAATAATTGTAGTATTAGCATTAAATATAGTTAAATATTATATGGGGCATGCTTAAACTAAAAATGTATTTGTTGTAGGTTATAAATTCAAATTTAACTGGGAACCCTGTATGTGAGGCTTCAGGTCAACCATCTCTGAGGGGACTCACATGTGCCTGTGTACAATGTGCATTCAAGGGTCACTGGAGGTTATAGTTTTAAAATTTTGAGATTCTGCAACTTGGATAGATAAATTCCATTGAATAAGATTTAGTGACTTGGAAAAATTATAAAACAAAGATAACTACAAATACCAAATGAAGCGACTATATAAACCTGAAAAAAAGAAGCTTAACACCTAACTTAAAAAATACAACAAATATAAAATTTATTATTTATGTGTTGTAGTAAGTGCAAATAATGTAAGGTACAGCACATTTAAGGAATTCTGATATAGAACTAATTTCATCAAGTCCAGTTTTTATCCCACCTTCATAATAAACCCCACTTAAAACTTTTTTGTTTGTTTTTAATAGTTGCATACATTATGGGGTGCAGGTGATGTTTTGATACAGGCATGCAATGTGTCATGATCAAATCGAGGTAATTGGGGTACTATCACCTAATGCATTTATCATTTTTTTTGTATTAGGAACATTCCAATTTTGATCTTTTAGTTATTTCAAAATATATACTAAATTATTGTTAACTATAGTCCCCCTACTGTGTTACTGAATCCTAGATGTTGCTTATTCTGTATTTTTATACCCATTAATCCTTTCCTCTTTATTCCTACCCCCCCCCCCACCCTTCCCACATTCTGGCAAGCATCATTCTACTCTCTACCTCTGTGAGTTCAATTCTTATAAAAACGTTTAGCTTCCACAAATGAGTGAGAACAAGCAGTGTTTAACTTTATGTGTCTGGCTTATTTTACTTAACATAATGTTCTCCATTTTCATCCATACTATTCCAAATGACGTGATTTTATTCTTTTTGTGTGTGTGGCTATTTAATATTCCATTGTGTGTATGTACCACAATGTCTCTATCCATTTATCTGCTGATGGATGGTTGGATCGACTTAGGCTGAAGGTTGAATCCATGTATTGGCTATTGTGAACAGTGCTGCAATAAACATGGGAGTGCAGGTGTCTTTTCAATGTACTAAATCCCCTCCTTTGGGTACATATCCAGCAGGGGGCTTGCTGGGCCATATGGTGGTTCTATTTTTAGTTTTTTGAAGAACTTCCACACTATTCTCCATGATGGCTGTGCTAATTTACATTTCCACCAAAAGTGTAGGAGGATCCCCCTTTCCCCACATCCTCCCCACAATTTATTTCCTCTCTTTTTCATAAAAGCCATTTTAACTGGGAGAGATATCTCATTGTAGTTTTGATTTGCATTTCTCTGATGACTGGTGATACTGAGCATTTTGTGATACCTGTTGCCCATTTATATGTTTTATTTTGATACATATCTCTTTAGGTCTTCTGCCCATTTTTTAAACTGGATTATTTGATTTTTTTTTTTTCTATTGAGTTGTTTGCACTCCTTGTATATTTCAGTCATTAATAATGTGTCATATGGATAGTATAAAAATACTTTCTCAGTTCTGGGGGGTGTCTTTTCACTTTCTTGATTGTTTCCTTTGCTGCGCAGAAGCTTTTTCACTCAATATGATCTTATTTGTTCATTTTTGCTGTGGTTGCCTGAGGTATCGCTCAAGAAATCTTTGCCCAGACCACTGTCCTAGAGTGTTTCCTCCAATGTTTTCTCCTATTAGCTGCATAGTTTCAGGTTTTAGATTTAAGTCTTTAACTCATTTTGGTTTGATTTCTGTCTGTGGTGAGAAGTAGGGGTCTAGTTTTATTCTTCTGTAGATGGATATACGGTTTTCCTGGCACCGTTTACTGAAGAGATTGCTTTTCCTCAGGGTGTATTCTTGGCACCTTTGTGGAAAATGAGTTGACTATAAATTTGTGGATTTATTTGTGGTCTCCATTCTGTTCCATTTGTCCATGTGATGGGGGCTAAATTGAAGAGGACACAAAAAATGAAAAGATATTTAATGTTTAGGAATGAAAAGAATCAATGTTGGCTCGGCACCCATAGCTCAGTGGGTAGGGTGCCAGCCACACACACCAAGGCTAGCGTGTTTGAGCCTGGCCTGGGCCTGCTAAACAACAATGACAACTGCAACCAAAACATAGCTGGGCCTTGTGGCGGGCGCCTGCAGTCCCAGCTACTCAGGAGGCTGAGGCAAGAGAATGGCTTAAGCCCAAGACTTTGAGGTTGCTGTGAGCTGTGATGCCACGGCACTCTACCCAGGGTGACATAGTGAGACTCTGTCTCAAAAAAAAAAAAAAAAAAAAAAATCAATATTGTTAAAATGACAATAGTTACAAAGCAGTTTATGGATTTAATGCAATCTCTATCAAAATACCACTGACATTCTTCACAGAATAGAAAAAGTAACACTAAAATCTATGTGGAATCACAGAAGAACTTGAATGGCCAAAGCAATCCGTAGCAAAAAGAGCAAAGCTGAAGGAATCACTTTACTTGACTTCAAATTACATTATAAAGCGATAGTAACCAAAGCAGAGTTATCTTTCACTAAATAAACGTGTAGTATGTCACTGAGGCATGAACTAACCGTAACTAACACTTGAGATACACACACACACACAGACACACACGCATAAGAGTGGGACAGTGAGAAACATCCTGGAAGTTTATGTTGGCAATTGTACCACAACTTTCACTCCTGGAAACTTATTTTGTCTGGATTACTGAATAAAATGAGTGTTTTGTCAACATTAGAACAGTTCGTTGGCATGAACAATCTTTAGTTATGATGGCATTTTCAATGGCATTTAGTTATTATGAAAATCTGCGTTGAAACCCCCATGCCCCCAATGCACTGTGCAGCCCAGACGCTGACGAGGCCCATGGACACACATCTGCTCACAATGTGGGCATCACTGTGGCCTTTACACAGTTCCCTAGGCCAGGAGGAGAGTGTATGCCTTCTGCCCACATATGAAAGAGGTAGTGAAATAATCTAAATTTTTTTGAAGGGGAGTGTGTGTTCTCGGAATGAGGCGATAGAGCTGGTGTCACCATCTGCACCAGATTTCCAGTGAACGCTTCTTTGCCTGAGCTAAGGCCAGTCCTCTGCCAGTAAAGAACAATTCTTTCTCTAAAATCTGTATCACTAGACTAACTTTGAATGAAGTTCAACTGAAAGACATGATTTCCATGTATGCTGGAGAAGGAAACATTCTTATTGGAAGCTTGTGCATTTTTATTTTTCATATAAATTGAATAAGACGTGTGGTCATTGTGTGATTTGCAATCAAGATGGTGCACGGGCTTTGCAGGAAGGCGACTGGGCATGCGTGGCCCCCAGCAAACTGTGTCTGCAGCGCATCAGAGTGAGGGGGGCATCTGGGGCAGCCCTTCCTTACACTGCTCTTTGCTCCGTTGTGTGAATAAGACAGGATGATTGCAAGTTAAACACAGCCATGCGTGGAGGCCGTGTGAGGAAGTGAACCATGTGAGGGTGTGTTGCAGGGAGTTTGTGCAAGGTCGGCTGCACAGAGACTGAGAGTGGATTGCCTGTTCCTAGCAGCTGGTAATGAGCTGGTCGGCGTGAGGTCGGCTTACCCGGCCGGAGTCCTTGGGGCATCGTGTCCTGTGGACTCACAGTTAGAATCTGACAAGGCAGTTTCCACTTGCAAGTACTTGTTATGCCTTTAAAACATGAGTTTTCTATCGTGTAAATATAAGAGATTGAGCTCAGTGTTAAGGAGAATAAAGGTGGAGAGGATGATCTCTATTCTTGTAAAGTTTTAAAGAGCCGAATTTTCATGAGTTTGAGAATATGTTATAAGCAAAAAGTGAAGTATAAAAGGTCCTTATTATGAGAATCACACTATGGGTATGACATCCTTGAAAGAAACTAATCAGAACTTTTTGATTTACCTGTGGCTACAAAAACCAATATTTGGGCATTAACTAAAGGTAAGTAATGACACAGAAAATAGGAAGCCACTAAGTGGAAATCTGACACATGTTAATTTATTTGTTTAGATGTGTTTCTCTATGATTTATTATTTATAATGGGGCTCTTTTAAAATTACGATAATATAACCAAAATTAAAAAAAAATACGACCAGTGTCTATATCAGACCCATAAGAATAGGAACAGGTAAATTTTAAACAAAGTCTAAAAATGTAGGTGACATCAAACTCTTTTCACCTGGGAATTTGCTGATAAATTCCTTGTGATTTGCTTTGAATGACTTCACCCATTCATATCAAAATTCCTTATTATACCCACAAGAGCAGGCCACGTGCTTCTCTAAATTGCATCTTTCAGAATCTGGACACTGACTAGAGGTTCAAAGCGCCCTTGGCCTCCGCCCCATCTTGCTTCCTGGCCTCCCTGTCAATGTGGTTTCAGGAAAGTCCGCTGATGGATGTCGTGTTGGGACAGACACATTGTGTCTTTCCGGGAGCCTGTACTTCACACGTGGGTCTGGGCAGGAAGATGCTGCCTCTGACAGCTGGAGTTCGGCACGGGCTCACCAGAGTCTCCATCACCAATGCTGCTTTGTCATCACGGCCTCTTCAGCTGCAGTTGCTGAGACCTGGTGTCGGGCCACAACTGAGACCTGTGGTGGATGTTGTCTGAGGAGCCCACTGGTTCAGATTCTCCGTTCTGTCACTTAGATTATTCTTTACTTTCCCTGACTTTCTGTGATTTTCAGATTGAATTAATGTGTTATTACTTATTCATTCATACTTTCATCAACAAATGCAAGACATACCCCAGGACAGAGAACTGTGACTCTGGCAGCATCTTCTAAATTTAGTCATTAGTCAACGGAAACGCGAGACATTTTTGTGTGGAAGACTTGAAGCATGTGATGGAAGCGCGATGGGAGATTTTTGTCTCCATGATGGAACTTTTGGGTTATGATTTCATCAATTAATTTGAAGCAATGTTGTCTGATTATCACCGCAGCTCAGCCAGTTGGGTGACGCACTGAAGCCCAGCTCGCACTTCCTCCTTTTCAAAATGATCTGGTGGCAACAGAGCAGCCCATGTTCACGCAGGGTTGGCTGTGCCAGAGGAGATGGCTGGTGTTCAGAGCGGTGTTGTCGCTGTCTCATCCGGAGGGGCCCGAGGCTACTCTCACTAGTGAAATGAGGGGAATGACGTCTGTCATTTCCTGTCCAAAACAGTTGAGCAGCCATGGCGTCATCATGGTTTCTCCTTTCCTATTCCTGCTACACACAGAAGTAGGAAAAGACTGTGCCTCACGGGACACAGTGGAGCCCTTGTGATTTTTGGCCTGTCACAGCCTCGGCCTAGTTGTCCCTCCAGTAGGTGCTCAGGGTACCCTATGAACGTGCATAAATGTTAGTTTATTTACTCCTACAACAAAATTAAACAAGATGGTGAAGTGGGTACCTCATCATCTCCACATTGTAGTCGTTGAGGAAACTGAGGCCCAGAGGGGAATGGTTTTAGCAGAGTCCCTTAAATAAATGGCTCCATGACTTTTGAGCTCAGAGACTTTGGCTCTAGAATTCAAGTTCTGACACCTGTGTTCCGTTTCTCTAGAGATGGCATTGTCAGGGCCCTCAGGGAAGGGCCTGCTCTCTCCGTCCACGTGCCTTCCCTTGCCCAGGACGACGAGTGCATCCACTTGTTACAGACATTTGGTGCCTGCATTTGTTCTGACTCTGCTGTGCAGGAGGACGACTGTGGACTCTGCACTGCGTTTGTTTACCTTCATGACGCACTTGGTGTTCAAAAACATCCTGTAAGGTAAATGCCGGCAGCAGCCACCCATCAAGTAGCCTCCTTGAGCTCAGAGCAGGTCAGAGAGTAGAGGGGAGGCTCTGCTTTGCCTCCATCCCCTGCAGTTGTCAGGAGCTGAGGCCAGGTCTCGGTGACCCGAGGTTTGTGCTTGTTACGTGCTTTTACACATCCTTCTAGTGCTCCGTCTCTGACCCAGAAACTGCCTTTGCAGAGGCACAGAATGTTACTACCTGTCTCCTGTTCTCATTATCCACCAGAATTCAAAGGGTGTCAAAGTGGTTCATAAGCACATTTGCACCGTGGCCAGGCTGGACGAGGGATGAGGGAGTGCCCTTCTGGGCCGTGATCCCAGTGGAGAGGCTGTGACCCTGGTCCTTCCCTGCTCTTGCTTTGCTTTCTGAGGCTCTCTGCACCCTGGTGCCCTCGTCACTAATGCAAAACACAGATTTTGGTATTTTGACATTTTGTTCCTGCTTTAAAACACTCCTCTGATTCCTCCACCATTTCCTGCAGTTTAAAACCATTTATTGTCCAAATATTTATTGAATGTGTGCTGTGGTCAGGCACCCTGCTGGGCACCAGACTCCCAAATCCCTGTGCTCCCTGGGCTCGGTTTCAGGAGCAGAAAGTGGGCACAGGGTGCACAGTGCTCAGGGTGGCACAGAACAGGGGCCGCAGGGCTGGGACCCATTTGGAGGCTGAAGAGTGGACCTGGGCCACTTCTCTTACACATGGCAGGGCTCCACACCATACACAGGGCCCTCCACACTCACACTGGGGTCTCACGCTTACCCCCGGAAATCCAACTGCACATCTGCGCCCTGAGAAGCCCCCATCTGTGGGTCTTGGTGCCCCCTTATTTCTCTTATCTAGTGCTTTCACTTGTCTGTCCAGTCATACCTCGGTGTTCTCTTTAGACAGGGAACTCCTCACTGGCAGGGTATGGTACTAGGAAGAGTGCCAACTTCAGAACAGGTCAGTGCCCAGCATCATCCTCTGCCTCAGGCAATGTCATCTAAGTGCTATCTGCTCTCGGCTCACTCCCTGCTGAGCAGGCCAGTGTCATCCAGCATGGGGAGCAGCTGTGAAGGGAAAGGAGCCTGATGTGTGTGCCGTCCTAGGGTTGAGGTCCAGCCTCTGACAGCAGCTCAGTGGGCTGCTCAGACCACTCACTGTGTTTTCTCACAGGGATGGCACCAGTGTCTCCCAGTCTCAGGTGACTCCAAGTTAGCAGGGCTGAGTGTCCACAAGTTCTTTCTGACTCAGCTGCCACAGAAAAGACAATGTGCATGTGTACGTGAATGTGCACCTCTGTGTGCGTGTGTGCATGAGCATTCATCTCTATGTGTGAGTGTCCATCTCCATGTGCGTGTGTGAGTGTCCATCTGTGTGTGTGTGTGAGCATGTGTGTCTATCTCCATGTGCGTGTGAGTGTCCATCTCTGTGTGTGTGTGCTCATGTGTGTCCATCTCCATGTGAGTGTGTGAGTGTTCATCTGTGTGTGTGTGCATATGCATGCATCTCCATGTGTGAGTGTGTATCTGTATGCACGTGTGTGTGTCCATCTCCATGTGAGTGTGTGAGTGTCCATCTGTGTGTGTGTGCATATGCATGCATCTCCATGTGTGAGTGTGTACCGGTATGCACGTGTGTGTGTCCATCTCTGTGTGTGTGCACATGTGAGTCATCTCCATGTGCATGAGTGTCCGTGTGTGTGTGCGCATGTGAGTCCATCTCCATGTGTGTGTGTGCATATGCATGCATCTCCATGTGTGAGTGTGTACCTGTATGCATGTGTGTTTCTGCATGGATGTGCATCTCTGTGTGTGCGTGTGCATCTATCTTTGCGTGTGTGCATGAGTGTGCATCTCTGTGTGCATGGACATCCATCTCATGTGTGTGCATAGTACCTCCGTGTGTGTGTGTCCATTTCCATGTGTGTACGTGAGCATGAGTCTCCATGTGTGTGCACATGTGTACACATAAAAGGGGTTGAGTGGCCACAGCCACACAGCCTGGTGGTTCGCAGGTGCCCAGGAGCTGCAGAGCTCGTGACTGAAGTGGGCTCGCTGGGGAAGTGGTGGGTGTGGGGTGCTCTGGTGGCCCAAGGCAAACACTGACAGGGAGACTCAGGGAGAATGTCTGGGTCGAATCCCATGGGGGGTGACCTCAGGGCTTGGCAGTTACTCCCTTATCCCGGACTTGATTTGGGGGGGTCTCAGCTACCCAAGGTCAATAGCAGTTGAAAATAGTAAATAAAAAATTATAGAAATAAACAACTGATGAATTTTAAGTCAAGTGCCCTTCTGAGCAGCATGAGGAAACCCTGCTCTGCCCCTCTGTCCTATGGGTCCTCCTGCCAACACTCCCGCCGCAGTTGTGGGCGTCTCATGGCTCAACACCTGGGGTTGCCCACAGCGTAGGCCTGTCCCTCTGGGAACCCTCAGAAGGGAGCAGTGGCCTGGCTGTGTCAGACCCTACATATCTTCTTGTGGGTGCTGTGCTACCTACAGCATCCAAGAAAGGCAAGGATGGGGCAATAGGAAATACCAAGGGGCAGAGAGACCACGTCCATGCCACTTTTATTACGTGTGTTGCCATAATAAGTCTCTTATTGTTGTGGTTGTTGAGCTCTGACTGTGCTAATCAGTGCTCTAAACTTTATCACAGGTCTGTGTGTACAGAGAATGCTCTGCACAGGGTCTGGTGCCATCCATGGTACAGGTGTCCACCGGGGGTCTTTGGACATGTCTTTCAGCCAAGGGGGATGACTGTACTAGGGGCTTTACTGATTAGAGAAGACAAAAGCAGATGCCTCTCAATGGTCAAGCAATATTCTGACAGAGCACGCTGGGGTTCACATTGCTGCACAGCTGGGGCTGTTTATTTTTTCAGTGGTGTTTGACAGCTGAGCTAGTCACTAGGGACCAGCATTTGCCTATACATTAAGTCACTCACTCAACATCACCAGACATCTAGGAGATGTTTGTTATACATACATCAATTCAGTAGTTACTGATTGAACATTGCCCTAGTGCTACAACAGTGCTGCACCTCTGGACACAGACACACAGAACTATTCACACTGTTCCCATTACTGCAGGAAGAGACCAAAGGAGATATTTTTGTTGTAAGGGACCAAGCAGCAGGGACCCAGCACAGGGACCCAGCACCTGACTATCAGGTGCATTTGTCAGCCTGGGGTGAGACAGTTCTGAAATAGTTCCCAGAGGAAGCAGAGAGTAGATCTGGAATGTACAGTAGCATCTGCAGTACTTACTCCATGGCCCATAGAATTTATCCAATTTATTTATATTGATAGTTGTAGTTGTATTTATATTCATAAGTCTATATGTGTATGTATCTATCCATCCGTTCGCCTGTCTGTCTGGCCATCTCTCATCGACCTACCTATCATTTATCTGTCATCCATCTGTCTATCTACCTACTATCATCTGTCTATCTGTATACAGAACCTCTGTAACGTAGAGGTGTTCAAAAGTTAAGAAACTAAGCTTACCATACTGATACTTCTGCAATCCATGCTGGACTTGTCTGTTCTCACAGCTCTTTCAGCCCAGTAAACCTCCTTGAAGGTGTAGGTGACAAAATTGCACATCTGGACCTTGTTTGATGAGGACCTGATAGGACCAAGACAGGTCAGATCAGTGCCACCCTTCAGCTCGGCCACTGCAGCCTCCCAGCTCAGCCTCATCCTGTGCGCACATGGATATGTGGAAAAATTCTTTTCAGTGATGAACTCACTAAGAAAATTGCCTATCTCTTTCTTTAACACGGTTGGACATTTTCCTTAAAGAAGCTTTCATCTGTTTTGGTTTTTTTTTTTTTTCTTGAAAATAGAAATGTAGCCAAACATCTGGGCACCAAATGCCCAGTCTCTCAGTCTGCCTGCCCTGTGACATCAGAGTGCTGCAGCCCCTCTGCTTGGCAAAGGCTCAGATGCATCCCTGGTACAGATGTGGCCTCAGCCCTCTCACACAGCCACAGATCAGCTCACAGAGAACTGTCTCAGGCCCACAAAGGTTGGCAGGACTGGTGCGGCTGGATGTGCCACCTGCTCAGAAGCTCATGACAACTAGCACAAGTCTGCAAGTGGTTCCACATGTCAAGCCCGGGGAGCTCAGGCTGCATCTGAGACTCGGGCCATGGAACTTCCTAGCCTGACAACTGTGTAATAAGAGAGATCGTCCTGTCTTCCCATGTCTGCTTATAACCCGTGAGGCCATCTGACCACAAGTGCAGGGTGTCACTGCCCCGCTGCCCAGCGCTCATCAGAGGAGGACGTGAGAACCACGTGCCAACTGTGGGAGGCATCGGCTCAGCTCTGCTCGCTCAAGTTTGCTCTGAGGGCCGGTGTGTCAGCACAAGGCTTGGGGACACATCCCTACAGGCCAGCAGCAGTCGTGCGACCATGTCAGAGATGCCCCTGGAGAACTTTGTGTCCTGCTAACCAGCTCCTCAGTATGTTGTTTCCACCTGTCGGATTCAGGACCAAGGAAGGAAATGGGCCTGATGTTTACTGAGGAATGTGTGTGCATGCACATATGTATGTCTGTTTGTGTGTGCATGTGTGTGTTTGTGCATGTGCATGTACTTGATGATCAGGGTTTTCTGTCTCCCTGATCACCTGCAGTGCAGCCCTGTGAAGAGACAGAATTCTCCACAAGATATGCCCTGGATGTTCAGCAGAAAGCTCTTCCCGCAGGCCTCCAGCCCTTGAGATGATCTGGGCCTACCCTCTGGGCTGCAACCCCTGCGGATTCTGTGTGGTAACCCATGTCTTCACCTTTAAGTGCGCCCAGATCAGGCTCCCTAGTCGGCCACTGCACTGCACACGCACAGTCAGACCACAGCGCCCCAATATTTTTAGAGGGGGGGTCTTGCACTTGCTCAGGCTGGTCTCAAACCTGTGAGCTCAGGCCTCAGGGTTGTGCGCTGTTCCACACAGAGTCCACAGACATCTCAAGTGCAACCCACCATCCCTCTTGTGGGTAGAACTTTGGGGATCACTGGGCTGCAGGTGGGCTGGGCCTGCCCCCAGTGTGAACACACCCTGTGATGGACTCACACGGCTGCTGTGAACATTACCACGCTGAGATGCTCCGCTGACGTGGAGTCTGGTCTTTTCTGTCTTCCAGAGATGCCAGAAAATGCCCACCAGCCAAGGACAGTGCCCACGTGTGTGGCCAGTCACATTCATGCATTTAAGGTGTTTGTTCATGTTCAGTGAGTGCTGGATCCTAGAAATGTGGAGGTGGACAAAGCAAGTTTCAAAGTCTCAAGAAGTTACAATGTCGGAGAAATGAACTCTTTAAATAGATGTTGATATATGAGTTAGAAATAATAATTTCCCTTAGAGAGTCACCAACAGATGTCTGCTGAAGTCCCATCTCTAAAGTGCTGGGGTAACAAGGAGGGCAACTTTGCTACTTTGAGGCATCTATTTATGTATTTATGTATTTATTTATGTATTTATTGAGACATTCTCACTTTGTCCCCTCTGTAGAGTGCTGTAGCCTCACAGCACCCTCAGACTCTTGGGCTCAAGCAATTCTCTTGCCTCAGCCTCCCAAGTAGCTGGGACTACAGGCACCCACCACAGTGCCTCACTATTTTTAGAGGCGAGGTCTCCCACTTGCTCAGGCTGGTCTCAAACCTTAGAGCTCAGGCAATCCACCCACCTTGGCCTTCCAGAGTGCTAGGATTATAGGCATGAGCCACTGTGCCCAGCTCTTTGAAGCATTTTTTGCATTAAGCAGAAATGAAATGAAGGACTCTGGTCACAGTGAAGAATGTCCCAGTAGTAGTAACTGTAGTAGTAACTGTAACCTACTCAACCAGGTTTGTCCTCCACCAGCTTCAGCCATCTTAACAGCTAACTTGATTGTTTGGGTATGTGCAAAAATGTTACTCTTGTTCTCATTTTCAAAAACTAATTTATTATTTTTTCTTTTTGCTTTGAATATATTCAGAATATAAGATAATCAGGAAATCTATATGCCAATAGCTAAAACACTATGAATAGCCAGCCAATTGGTTTTTAAATAATTTCCATTGTTTGGGATTTTTCTCTTGTTCTTCTCACAAAGTATTAAGTTTACTATTCTTTCAACAGGAAATGAGTTGGAAAAAAAACATAACAAAAGTTAAAACCAACTGTTTGGATTTCTATACCAATGTCCAGTTCAAGAAAGGGAAAAATAGGGTAAGACACAATTTATTTATTTATTTATTTATTATTTTTTTTTTTATGAGACATAGTCTTACTTTGTCTCCCTCGGTAGAGTGCTGTGGTGTCACAGCTCACAGCAACCTCTAGCTCTTGGGCTTAGGTGATTCTCTTGCCCCAACTTCCCCGAGTAGCTGGGACCACAGGCACATGCCACAATGCCCGGCTATTTTGTTGTTGTTGTTGAAGTTTGACGGGGGTTGATTTCGAACCTGCCACCCTCAATATATGGGGCTGGCGCCCTACTCACTGAGCCATACACACCGCCCAGTAAGACACAGTTTGTTTTGTTTGTTTGTTTGTTTAGCCAGTAGTAAGAGACCTTCATGATAAGGGTAGTTCTATTTATTTATTTTGTTCAAAAAATGCCTTTCCTGTGTTAGGATTTACACTGACATGTTTCTCTGGAATAGTGCTCTGGTGAAGGGATACTGGTGCCACCACACAGCAGAATGGCAAAGGCAGGGCAAAGAAGTATGGGACTCTGGGGACACAGTGACGGTGGAGGTCGTGGTGGACTCTGGTCACCACCTGAAGGATGAGGAAGGCCACAGGCCTCAGAGCAATGAGGCCCAGGACAGTTCTGGTGAGAGTCAAGGCTGTCGGAACTAAAATGATTGACACATTGGGGAAATTTCGGGCCCCTTCTCTGAATTACATACTTAGCGTAATGACAAAGCGGTTATTTACATGTGGTCTTCTAAGTAAGTGTTGTACAGTTACCATATATCACCCTGCAGCATTGTGGCTTGTACATAGCTGGGGATGACTGCAGCTTGACGGGGCTGGCCGTCTGCCGTCAAGGTGACCTGTGGCCGCACTGCCTGTGTGGGTGGGGCCCGTGGAGTCGGCAGCTGTCTTCTGTCCTTCTTCAGAAAAGGAAGCTCAGCTAAGAGATGACCTCAGATTAAGGCACGTTGCAGCCCACACAGAGCACCCAGCCTGGCACTGGTCTCCATGAGAAACCTGTGACAAACACAGCCCTGAGCTGCCCAAACTGAGGTGGACACACTTACCACGCCTTCAGGGTTGCTGCCAGCGCCCACCCCTGGTCCCCTCACACAGCACCCTGTGGGCAGCGTCTGGGAGGACAACCCCAGGGAGACACTGACCAAAGCACCCTGTGGGGACCTCTCTCCTAGAAAGGGGGGCAAGGGCTCCTAGGATCACAGCACTGCCTGTTCTGATGCGATGTTGGCCAGTCGTTAATTAAAAATGCTGTAACCCATTTGCAACCTAGGAGTAGGGGGAGGGGGGAACGGGTGGGGAGGGAGGGGGGAGGGGGATAGAAGGAGGGGGATTGGTGAGAATACATTTGTGGTGCATCTTACAATGGTATATGTGAAACTAGTAAATGTAGAATGTAAATGTCTCAACACAATAACTGTGAAATTGCCAGGAAGGCTATGTTAACCAGTGTGATATAAATGTGTCAACCGGTCTGTGAAACTAGTGTATGATGCTCCATGATCATACCAATGTACATAGCTATGATTTAATAAAAAAAATAAATAAATAAAATAAATAAATAAATAAATAAATAAAAATCTCTCAAGAAAAGAACAAAAAAAAGAAGAAGATAGAGAGCTTTATGCAGATCTCTGTAAGTTGATTAGTGAGTGCTCTCCTTCTTGCATTTGAAATTAGTATGTTTCCGACAGTGTTTGCCAAGTCCATTTAGCCAGACGTTATAAATTACCTATATGGCTGCTCCCCTTGCACTTCCCATTGTGTACACCTCCCTGAAGTGGGGTTTCCTTGTCTTTATTCCCTCAGGCAGGCAATATTCCAGACTTAGGTGCAATAAAATCCTAACCCTAAAGATGGTCTAACGGGGTTTAAATTTGTCATGTCTCAAAAATGAGTGTTGTCAGTTGGATAGAAATAGATGAAACTATGAGTCTATTACCTGAGAGCATATGTATAGACAGAAAATGTGACTACAAGTCAAAAAATATTCAGGTTTGCGATAGATAAGGAAGTCTAGAAGTAAGAATGAAATTCTGATCCTCAGACGTTTTCCTCTACTCCAAATCATAATTATAATTCATATTACTATGATGATTTATGTACATACATACTTTCAAATTAGTTATTTTTATATCATGTTTTTCTAGCATATGTAATAGCATGGCCATATGTGTATATTTTTTAAAAATCTTGAGTTATTTATATTTCTATTTCCTAGATGTTTTGTGGCTTTAGAATCATGTTTGCACTTTTCTTGTACCCTTCAATGAACCTCAAAGTCACTATGTGGGGTACCAAAAAAGATGAAGATATTATTGTTAAGCTCAAAGATTTTACTGCCCTGAACACATACACGAATGGTTTCACTGACTGTGAATTAAGACTTTCTTAAGACTCCCAATTATTAAAAATAAAACTTTAAAACTTG
>CAUYPK010079752.1:0-12129 GCA_963574355.1 Loris lydekkerianus | reverse complement strand
GGAATGGAAGAAAAAGTATCCAATGTACTCATCCCTACTATGAAGCTAAACTATAGCTTTCACATGAAGGCTATAACCCAACTATACCACAAGACTATGGGGAAAGGACCAAGGAAGGGGAAGGGAGGGGGGAGGTTTGGGTGGAGGGAGGGTAATGGGCCCGGCCACATCTATGGTGCATATTTTTATCTATAATAAAAAAAAAAAAGAGAGAAAAAAAAAATCCAAGTGAAATGTCTGGATATGAGGGAGTTGGTGAAGCAATGTCTGTTACTGGGTTTTTAAATAGGCCACTTTCACTTTTTTTTTTTGAGAACCTGATTTAAGAGAAAAGATCAGTAAAATAGTCCACTTAAAAAACCAGTAATGTTGATTCTGAAATTTGTCGACTTTATTTGACCCGGCTGTTGTGGCTGGAGTGTCTCTTTTGTCATCGCTGCTGCCAATCGAGCTCAAACTCTGAGGTGATGCGGGAGATAGACACGTGGAGGGAGACTCCCAGGTCCCACTCTGAGGCCGTCAGAAGGGCACAGACATGCAGGCCCCCCTGTCCTGGCCCCACACCCCCAAATCATGCGACTCTGAAGCTTCTTGTCCCTGCTTGGTCTGTAAACTGCAGACCTGGAGACTTGAGGCAGACACTGCAGGAAATACCACGTTGCAGGTATAAACGGTTACTCCTGTAAGGAAAAAAATGCCTCACTGACTTAAAACCACAGAAACAGGCCTAGCTTCAGAGAAAGATCCAAATTGCTGGGCTTCATGGGTGAAGAAAAGGTAACCGGAGCTTTGGTGGGGTGCTGATGATGCTTATAAACCACATCCTTGAACTCATCAATTTCTATGTTTTAAAAGCAGATGGCGGCAGCCATGATCCAGACAATGTGGTCAATTTGAAGGACACCAGAAAAGTCTTCCCTTCACAAAGTTACTCCTGAACCAATAAGCTCTACCCTTGGAATTAGTGCTTTTACACCTTTGTGTAAGGTTGTGCCCATCTTGCAAATGTTTATTTAAAAAGCAACACATTGACATGGCCAACCTTACAATCCCCAAAGTCACAATTGACTAGGACCCATCAAATGAGCCAACCAGGCACATGACAGAGGCAAAAGCAGTTGGAACGATGCCCCTCGCCGTGTAAGTGACATAGGATCGCGGCTCTCTGGAGTAGCTTGTTTGCTTTTCCCTAAGCCTCTTAGCTGCTTTCATGGTTTCTTACTCTTGGCTTCAGGCGCTGCTGACACACCAGCGAAGACTAGCACAGCAACAGGCCAACACACACACACCAGTCGCCGCTTTCTTTTATCGGATTCCAAAACCCCATGTTGTGAGGTGCAGTGAGTATGGTGAATAGTCAGATGTAGAGAGGTGGGCGTGGAGTTCGAGGACCAAGGAGCAGCCGATTTGTTTTCAGGACTCCGTCCCTTGAGATTTGAATCTCTGCATGTGGCCTTACTAAATCTTAGAGAAGAATCCTTCTTTCTAAAGTAGCTTGAGATGGGACACCAAGCTCCCATCACCACAGCTGCTCAGTAAGGGTCTAAGTGCTGAAAGCTGGGAAACACAGTCAACCAGCTAGTTACACTTGACGACACCCTTCAGGGTGGAAGGATTCAGAGTCACTAACAGATGTAACGAACCAGATGAAACACACTGCAGATGAGACCCTGCCTCTCTGGCAAGCAGAAGGGCAAGACATCTCACAGAAACACACTTCTCCTTCACGCTCCAACAAGCCACACAAACAAGCACCCTTGTGCTGAATCAACTCTCTAGAGCCGTTTCTCAACCTGTGGGTCATGACCTCTTTGTAACAATGAAAATACATCATGGCTTTAGGAAGGTTGAGAACCACTGCTAGAACAATTTCCATTCTGGAATTGACAAATGCTACCAACAAAACAAAAGTCAGTTCCACTGAGCAGCAATAAAGCAAGAAAATTCTGGACACAGAGAGTCAATTAAAAGAGATAGGCTTGAGTTCATTTGCAAAGGGAGAGGGCAGGGCGTGGTTACCAATCTGGACCAGTGGAACACATTACTTACAAAACTGCAGCTGATCGCCAGGGCGTTAGCTTAGTTTCCCATTTACAGAATAATCAAGGAAACAACTCTGTCAAATTGCTTTGTGTGGCTGCCACAAGTCATCATCTTGGTGACTCCCTTCTCCTTCTTAGTCCACTAAATAATTTTATGATTTCTATTTGGGAATCATAACTGCAAGATCCTGTTTTCGTAATGAATGGGAGTTACAGAATTATTTTTTGAGGCTTAGTACAATGCAATCACATAAATTCCCTCAGCTCAAAACATGTCATCTTTACATCAGCAGCAACAGAAGAAAAAAAACCTGTTTTCTGCCTGAGGCAATTGCGATAAGGGATTTAGAATCGATCATGGTGTGAGCTCCTACACGTAATGGGATGCAGCCCCCACCTAAAGTGTCTGAAGTTCACCCCCTGGTAGCTAATGTTCTCACAGCTGTTGCATGACTCAGGTTGGCTGGAGGGAAGGAGGGGGAGTGAAAATGGGGCAAAATGAATCATACAAAGTACCAAGCATAATATTTTATCTAACCTGCATTTGCCATGGCTGCTGCAGAACTGTCATTAGTTAAGTGAGATAAGGATGCTGAGCCGTCTTAAAGATGACTGCATGCTACAAGTGAGCAGTTGAGAAATTCCACAAGGAGATTTGCTTTTATTAATCATGTGTTGGAAGCTAACAGGTTCATACCATGTTAGCAAATTAAACTATCATATGATCTCCACGATGCTTCCTTGAATCGTTAAAAAGTCTTCTCACTTAATTAATGACAAATTGGTTACCTACCTACTGGGGTTTCCATTGATACAGCAATTAATTTTTCTTTAAGACTTCTCAACTCCCAGCCAAAATGGATCAAAAACACTCAAGCTATATTGGTTTCTCTTGAGTTTCTAAAAATATCATCCTGGCTTGAACATTTGCTATTGATTAATTATAATTGTCTTTTAAAAACTATGACACATGCCTCAAAATGTGTGCACATGGTGAAGCACCTGGCCATAGCTGGAGTCAGGGGCACATGAGCTGACAGAGCATCCTGGAAACAACGCCTGTGAGATGGCCCTCTTAGCTCAATCTGATGTAGTAGCCACAACTCAATGTCTTTCTGCCAAAGTAAACTGAACAAAATAAAGAGGAAGCCGCTTCCCTCCATGAATGGACACCTTGCCAAGTCTCTTGGCTCTCTTTAAATATTGGTTGATTTCTAAATTGATTTCAGTGGGCAAGTGATCCTGCCTTAAAGCAAAGAAACTGTGGGTCGGACTACACAAATTCCAGTGGAATCTGCTACAAAAGCCTTTTGTTTTAAGTGACAATCACTCTTCCGCCCATTTTCTATTCTATTAATCAAAGTTATGGCCATCTATTATTCTCTCAGGCTATGTTTTAAAAGCAGCACCATGTCCAATTAAGTGCTGAACTATCAATGACAAAGACAGTGATGACAGGCTATAATACCCCCTGCACAGACCCCATTGTGTGGGGCTGAATCCTAGTGCCCTGCTGCCTCGCCCACCCAGATCCTTCCATGGTGCTAAATACTCAGAAGGAGGCCCTCACTTAACAAGCCCACAGGGCTTCACTTCTAATATTTCTTTCTTTCTTTCTTTCTTTCTTTTTTTTTTTTTCTGATCAGCCCCTTCTCCAAGAGAATCTTTTTGCTTTCTCAAAGGAAACTATCAGAGGAAGAGAAGCAAGTACATTGGAGTTATTTTCCGCATAAACAGCTGTCTCTAGGATTGAGGTAATTCTCTTCTGAGCCCCACAGAGGGTGGAGAGGAGGGGCCTTGGTGCACCACGAATCACAGAAGAGATGGGAAGTCCTTCCCAGCCTCTAGGCTCTGAAGCCTGGGAGTTCAGGGGTCCCTTAGTCTTGGACAGCAGCTGCCTCTAGGGTCCTGGACATTTGGTAGCAGGAGCCACTGAAGACTCCAAATCTTCTGTCACCGCCATGAATTTACCTCAAGTCTTTTTCTTTCCACCCTCTGCAGGAGGTGCTAACAGCTGGTCAAAGGGTAGACAGCAGAAAAAGCTGAGCCTTTGGACAATCAAGGGAATTTGGCAGATCCTTAAGGGAAGGTACGAGCTGTAAAGTCTCCCCATAATTCATCAAGAAGCTAAGAGATTCTATTCTGGTTTTATAAAATAAACATTAATTTTTTATGTAGATTATTTTGGTTTAAAATTTTTCATGGTGTTGTTAATGAATAATAGCTATCATGTATCAATCCCTTATTATATACAAACACATTTATCTCATATAAATGAGATATTATTGTCCCTTTTTTTATGATGGAAAATTGAATCTTTAAGAGATTTATTAACCTAGTGAAAGCCCAATGGCTTGGAAGTGGCCACATTTGAATCTAGATGATCTTATTCCACAGCCTGTACTTTAAATGTCTCAGGTTCTCTACAATACTCTGGAGAGAGACTATTAATGAGGCCCTTTCTCAAGTCCTTCCTGCACAGAATCTCCAGATTCATCATAGTCGGTGGTGAATGGCCCTCACTCCAAATTCAGAGATTCTTACTGTATATGAAAACAGAAATAGGTTTTGTAGGGTTTGGGTTTTTGTTTTAAAAGTAATGCCTCAAGAGAAAGGAGACCCTTTATATTACTGTGTCTGGAACGTCTCCTGCTCCAAATACCAAGTAGGGAAGAGTGTCTTCCGCCCTTCCCTATTGTGGTCCAGATGTGAAGAGACCACCTCTGATTTGGGTGGGTAGCTTCTTTTCTTGCTGGGAAGGAAAGACCTTTCTAATAAGGCGAATTGTTAGAGTTCAAGAGGAAGGGACTCTGCTTTCTCTTTTTGAAACACTGCACATAGATCCTCCTAACTGAGCTGAATATTCTGAGAATTAAATTCCATAACAGGTGAACATTTCAGGGGAAAGTTATTTCTAAGTAAAGATGCATTACATGAGTTCTTAAGGAATGGGAAATATCATAGTAAATTCTAAGGCTAATGTTGAACTGCAAAGTCAATTAGAAATTTTATCATTTATATTTTCCTGGTAAATATTACTCAATTTCATGTACATATTAATCCATGTTTAATTCACTATCTACAATAATAAATTACTACAGTGGTAAATCTAACGCCCACTGAAATGTTACCAATATTTTTCCTATCCTGTTTTCCTTCCTTTTTTTAACTCTTTTACTTGTACCATTCTGTTGTTTTTATGCTATATATATTTTTTCTGTATGTATATTCATTTATGTACTATTATTTTTAGCATACTTCATAATTTTATAGTATGAGATAAAATAAGGTAAAAGTTAAATGTAAAGTGCAATGATCATATATTAAATTAATGATTATGTAGAACATTGTAGAATTAATGTTTTAATTATAATTAGTGTTTTATGTTTTCTTAGTTTGCATTTAAAACAAATAAGGTTTCCCCTGAAACATCAGACAATACAGTCTAATGGCTTCAAAGTTCAAAATTGATCAAATCCAACAATGAATATTTTTGGGAAGGCTGCTATAGTTTGAATGTGTCCCTCAATGGTTCATGTGTTGGAAAGTTAATGTCCAATGCAACCATGCTGAGAGATGGGATCTTTACCCAGGTAATGAGGTCATGAGGGTTCTGCCCTCAGGGATGGATTAATGCCATTATTGGGTTAGTCACCACGGGAGGGGCTCCACCCCTCTCTCTCTTACTCCATCTTCTACACTCTCTTGCCCTTCTTCCCTTCTGCCAAGGAATGGTACAAAAAGAGGCCCCATCAGGTGTCAGAGCCATGCTGTTGGACTTCCCAGCCTCTAGAACTGTGAGTCAAACAAATTTTCCTTTATAAATAACCCAGTTTGTTTTATTACATTACAGTAACAGAAAACAGACCAAGACAAAAGCTTTCATGTATATGATGTGTAGGATTAATTTATCTGGTTTCAAAAGGGAAATGTGGGTCCTTGATGCAGATGTTCCTATCATAGATGCAGCACTCGGCCTCAGCAGGCAGTTGAAGTGAGAAGGCAGAATGTGGACAGATCAAAGGAAAGCTGGTGTCTCAGGCCAGCATGCTCGGAGGGCAAGTGAGAGGCAGGCGACAAGACAAGCCAGAGAGGAGAAATCTCTAATGTCCACATCCTCTTCCATAGAATCCAACAGAACAAATGGACTTAAACTCACTTAGAGAGGCTGCATATCAAGCAGGGATAAAAGAGGAGCATTTCCTGGTCTCCACATTTTAAACTCTCCTTCTGCTCATGAGAGAGAGAGAGAGAGACATCGCTGATGCAAACAGTCCCCAGCTGGGAATGGAGGTGGAGGCAAGAGCAGAAGGAAGAAAGCTGAGAATCCCTCCCTGCTTTCCTGAGGCTGCAAAGGAAAAACAAAGGGGTCAAGGCTATGAAGGAGTTATGGGGAAGCCAGTGACCTCTCCACAGAAATGGGAGATCTGAGGAAATAGTGAAGTGCCTAACTCCAGCCTGCTTAGCAGGGGAAGTGGAAATCAACTTCAGTGACAAAACAACCAGATAAATACAGAAAAACAAACAGGGGTATCCATGTGCACCTGCATTTCTTATATTCACTTCCTTCAACAGTGTCAGGACTAAGTTCAATGTGGGTTGAAAATGGATTGTTTCAGGAACACAGGAATTTCAAACGTTCCTTTTATAATTTGGAATAGCACACTGCATGTGAGATCTAAAAAACTTCCGTTCACTGTTAGTTAAACTCCTGTTAGAGAGGGAATGAGTGGCTTCCATGCCTGTCAGGAACGCGTGCAGTCTGGGGTAGGATAAGCAGCCCCGCTGCTTTCAGCCATTACATTGGGGAGCGACACACACATGGGAGGAGGCATGTGTTTGCCATTGGACAATAATAAATTTCTCTATACAACAGTTAGAGATATAAGATCAATTATTATTATTATTATTTTTTACAAGGAACCCATCTGCAGAGTAAAGGCTTTTGAGTATTTCATTTGACTCTTTGAGAAAGATGCCTGAATAAGGCTCATAAATTCTTGACTGAAGTCACCAACAGTGACCATTTTAAGTTTTCTTTCTTTCGCCTTTTTTTCCTGCTCTGTCTCTAAGTCTTTGCCTCTTTCACCTGCTGACTTTTAGGTTTCACTGTTAACTCCCTTTTTTCTCCTTATTCTTGGATGGGAAGGCATAGAAGACTGATGGACAGGTGGTCATATGTTAATGGTGATACCTGTTTTCATATTAGAAAATACGTAAATTAGTATTATTTTCAGCACTGTCTCTAATTTTCTTAAATATATGTGCACTCCTGGGTAAGAAAATTATGATATTTGTTTCATAAATGGTAAAAATTTATTGTTATATAGATATAAACATTTCTAAAAACAAATTTTATTTAAATGGGTAAAATGAAAGCATAAAATAAAAATTCTAAAAAGTTCTTCCCACACCCCTGTGGGTCCTCTTGTGTGTGTGTACCTGCTTTGGAAACCACTATTCTATCTTCAGCTCTAACTCCCATATTCATTAAATCATGGGCAGCTGGCAGTCGACACTTGCTTTTGGCCATGACAGACAGGCTCTGGGAGCCTTAGGTGAGGGAACAGACCTTGGTCTGTAAGGCACTGCTCAGCTCTGCTAGTCACCCTGTGCATTCATTAGCAGAATGAGTTCACCTGGCTATTGTTCCCCATGATGACTGTCAAAATCAAAATTTCAAGATAATTAGAAATGAAACATTAATTTAAAAAAAAAAAGAACTGAGGGCAGTGCCCATAGCTCAGTGGGTAGGGTGCCGACCACATACACCAAGGCTGGTGGGTTTGAACCTGCCAAAGCCAGCTAAAACAACAACTGCAACAACAAAAAAAAATAGCCAGGTGTTGTGGCAGACGCCTGTAGTCCCAGCTACTTGGGAGGCTGAGGCAAGAGAACCACTTAAGCCTAAGAGTTTGAGGTTTCTGTGAACTGTGATGTCACAGCACTGTACCTAGGGCGACAGTTTGAGACTCTGCCTCCAAAAATTAAAATAAATAAAAAGAACTGGTTTACCTTGAGAAAAAATATTAGTCTCTACATTTCAGACAAGACTGATAAGTTCTTGATAATTCTTTCTAAAGCTAACTACTTCTTTCCATATTCAAAACAGATATTAATTAATTTTCTTTTTCATTTCCTAACCATAAAAGTATCATGCACATTTAAAACAAACAATAGACACAGCAGAGTATGAGGAAGCAAAAATAATCTATAATCCATTAAACTGCACCTATAGTCTGCAGCAAAGGTTTATATTCAACTTCAGAAAGAAAAAAAGTAGAGATAGAACTGAGAGACCCTAGAAAGAAGGGAAATTTTCCCTGCATCAGCATTAAGGAGATTTCTGTGGGCTTACAGGGAACCACTGCCCACACCCTTAGGGAGGGCTTGGCCTGCATAGGCCAGAGACATGAGTTTGCCACTGGACAATAAATAATTTCTCCTGTATGATGGTTAAAGTTATAAGATTGGTTAAAAAAAATGTAACCCATCTATACATCAAGATTTTTGAATATTTCATTTGACTCTTTGAGAAATATAGCTAACAGAGAATATGTAATCATTGAGAAAATAGAAATTACAGCAAGGTTCAGCCACAAGGGAAGATGAGCTACAAAAACTAGTGGGCTTAACTATTAGCTATGGAAACAATAAATCAGAAGGAGTAAGAATAAGTGGAAAAGGCCCTTTAAGTTTATTTTTTTTCTATTCCGTTGTATACCACTAAGATTTGATAGCAAGACAAATAAATTTGGGCATTTATGTCTTTTCAACTTGCCTTGAATTTTTGAATCTGATAGTTGAGAATAAAGTTTCAAGGTTAAATTGCTATGTATCCATTTATTCTTACCCTAAGTACAATTTTAAGTTGACCAGATGCCAAATAAAATGCAAGCAAGGCATGGAACCCATCTTTAAGAAGTTCACCATCTAATAGAATTAGATGGGCTGAGTCATTGTAACAAATTCTTGCACATGGCTATCCTGTGGGTACCAAGCAGGAAGCGGAAAGGCTTTATAGAGATGGACCATAGTGAGTCCTGAGGGTAAGTGTGCACCCAGAGGCTGGGTGGCAGAGGATCTACAAAGATGGCACCGGAGAGCACAGCAAATTAGGGCAACAGAGCTAGTATAGAGCATTGGGCATCTGGCACATGTGGGGGTTACAGGCTGGAGCCCCTCATAGAATGCCCAAGGGGTAGGGAGAAGAGGCATGACCAGGACTGTAGGACTTCCTACCAGGATGGTAATAAAGTCATTCCAGCTGTAGGAGAAGAATAGACTGAACTGGTGTTAACCAAGAAGAGCAGGGAGACTGATAGGAGATTGTTTAACAGGCCAAGGTAAAAGTAGTAGCAGTGGGAATGAAGAGGAAAGCTTCTGTGCAATGACCCTGGAACTGACTGCAGCCACCTCCTGCTATTTGGCTACAGATATAGGAAAGGAGGGATGTCCCTGAAACAGGTGAGATTTTCTTTCCTTAATCCACAAATAGTATCTTTCCTTTGCTGAAGGAGGAAAAGGAACATATTTACATCGCACTTTTAGCTCAGAAGATTATAAGACAAATACTTGTTTAAAAACACACTAAAAGTCCTTATATAATACATGCCCACTTGGAGTTCTGTTACCCTAAATTTTAAAAATGAAACCGAAAGCTTAGGATATAGACTAATCTTCTCCAGTGATTTTGTTTCTAGCTTATCATTATTAGACATATTATTTTTATGTCTGGAAAATGAGTTAAAATTATTATAAAATTATATATCTTGTAAGGTCTAATACGTTCTCTATTTTTTTCTTGGATTTTTCTACATAAATATTCACGTTTTCTGGTGAATAAAAACAAGACAATATATAAAAAAAAAATACATGCCCACTTTTTGCTGTTTCCTGCTGGCCATCCTTACGAACTGCTGCCAGCATCAGATACCTGCTCACTTTCTAATTCACTTGGCTTTCTTGATTACATGGAGCCCACCTGAATTTGTCTCAGTATTTGGGCATCCAGGTCTCTATGCAATTTGAGAGAGAATGATAGTGTCATCATTTGAATTTATATCTGAAACTGTGGCTGGGCAGATCCAAGTCTCAAGCCTGGTCTTTAAGTGTGTTCTCTACAACATGCTAATGGAACAACAGCAACCCATTCACCTCTCTGTTGCTTTTTCTCTAGGCCTCTGTAAGACCAAGGGATGGTAAAGATTTCTGTCTGTATCTGTCGCTTTGTTTTAGTGCTATCCTTCTGTACTAACCGAGCACTGACTATGATGCAACACTGTGCCAGGTGTTAAAACTATCTTTCTGTTGTAAGATGTTGATTCCCTTGGAAGGGAACTGTGAGCATGATTATCAGTAGAGCCACAGACTGCCCAAGAACAGCCTGTACTACTGGGTAGGATTGCATGAGGGGCTGAGGGTCACCTTGGCAGCGTCCACTCTGGCCTCCTGTCCTGAGGCAGCATTACTGTCAGGGCATTTACAGAGCTCTGGCTGCTTTATCCCCCTCCCTGTTCCACTGAATCAGGCCCCCTATCAGCCTGAAGCAGCAATGGAAAAACCATTATAAAAGTAGGCTGCAGGAGGGACCAACTCTTGTCCTGGTCACCTGAGACTACAGAAGGATCCTAGGTAACTGATGTATATGAGTCAGGAGGCCAACCAAGCTCATGGTGGCTTTGAAACATCTGCCTGACTGGAGAAGCAATTAAGGGGCCAGGTGGGAGGTGATAGAAGTGAGACTGGGTGTCTATAAATTAATTGCATTCATTCATTGGGCAGCCATTCATTCAATACCATTCTATGGGGCACCCCCTGCACCGTCTAGCACTGGCTAGCCACTAAGGACACAGCCCTGAACAAGACAGATGAGTCTTGCAATGCCTGTGTAGAAGCAGAAGAATTCAGTGCAAGCATGTTACTCAGCTTGGGGAATCACAGAGGGTTTCAAAGAGGCAAAATCTAAACAATGGAAGATGGAAGAGGCTTAGATGGATGAAGGCCAGGGCAGGGTGGAGGGAGAGGAGAGGCTTAGAGAATGAAGGCCGGGATGGGGTGGAGGGCAAGGAGAGGCTTAGAGGATGAAGGCCGGGGCAGGGTGGAGGGAGAGGAGAGGCTTAGAGAATGAAGGCTGGGACGGGGTGGAAGGCGAGGAGAGGCTTAGACATTTGAAGGCTAGGGCAGCGTGGAGGGTGAGGAGAGGCTTAGAAGGAAGAAGGCCGGGACAGGGAGGAGGGCGAGGAGAGGCTTAGAGGATGAAGGCAGGGGCAGTGTGGAGGGCAAGGAGAGGCTTAGAGGATGAAGGCCGGGGCAGGGTGGAGGGGGAGGAGAGGCTTAGAGGATGAAGGCCGGAGCAGTGTGGGGGTTGAGGAGAGGCTTAGAGGATGAAGACAGGGGCAGGGTGGAGGGCAAGGAGAGGTTTAGAAAATGAAGGCCGGGCCAGGGTGGAGGGCGATGAGAGGCTTAGAGGATGAAGGCCAGGGCAGTGTGGAGGGCAAGGAGAGGCTTAGAGGATGAAGGCCGGAGCAGTGTGGGGGGAGAGGAGAGGCTTAGAGGATGAAGGCAGGGGCTGGTTGGAGGGTGAGGAGTGGCTTAGACGCATGAAAGCCGGGGCAGTGTGAAGGGAGAGGAGAGGCTTAGAGGATGAAGGCCGGTGCAATGTGGAGGGCAAGGAGAGGCTTAGAGGATGAAGGCCGGGGCAGGGTGGAGGGCGAGGAGAGGCTAAGAGGATGAAGGGCAGAGCAGTGTGGGGGGTGAGGAGAGGCTTAGAGGATGAAGACCGGGGTGGGGTGGAGGTTGAGGAGAGGCTTAGAGGATATAGGCCAGGGCTGCTGCAGGGGGAAGAGAGGCTTAGAAGATGAAGGCAGGGGCAGGGTGGAGGGTGAGGAGACCTTAGAGGATGAAAGCCGTGGCAGGGTGCAGGGCGAGGAGAGGCTTAGAGAATGAAGGCTGGAGCAGTGTGGGGGTTGAGGAGAGGCTTAGAGGATGAAGGCCGGGGCAGGGAGGAGGGCGAGGAGAGGCTTAGAGGATGAAGGCCGATGCAGTGTGTGGGGTTAGGAGAGGCTTAGAGGATGAAGGCCAGGGC
>CAUYPK010079751.1:0-27465 GCA_963574355.1 Loris lydekkerianus | reverse complement strand
ATTTATATTTATTTTTTTTTTTTTTTTTTTTTTTTTTTTTTTTTTTTTTTTTTTTTTTTTTTCCTGAGACAGAGTCTCACTCTATCGCCCTGAGTAGAGTGCATGGTGTTATAGCTCACAGTAATCTCAAACTCTTGGGCTCAAGTGATCTTCCTGCCTCAGCCTCCTGAGTAGCTGGGACCACAAGTACCCAGCACCATGCCCAGCTAGTTTCTCAATTTATAGTAGAGATGGGGTCTCATTCTTGCTCAGGTTGGTCTCAGACTCCTGAGCTCAATCAATCCACCTGCCTTGGACTCCAAGAGTGCTAGGATTACAGGCATGAGCCACCACACTTGGCCTAAAGCTTAACCTTAAATTTTAGACTTTCTGGCTTCAGTAAATTACATGATGAACAAACAAACTTTCTAGTCCCAAGTGCCAAAACAGGAGATTAATAAATATCTGATGTTTTTAAGCCATTATGTTCTGGGATGTTTGTTACACAGCAATAGGTATTTGAAACACCCATCAACATTTAAAATAGGGTCATATTTCTTGACACCATCTCTTTGCTAAATGAAATAGAGCATTACTTAAGAGAAATTAAATGGGAAAAATAAGTAATAGTTTGATACAATGGAGGGTATAATTTATTTTTAAGGGCTACAAATTTTAACTCTCTAAAAGTTCTGTTAAAGTATAAATTAGGCTTTGTGTTAGATGATTTTGCCTTCTTACAGGCTAATGCCTGTCTGAGCACATTTCAGGCAGGCCAGGCTAAGCTATGATGTTTGGTGGGGTAGGTGTATCAAAAGCATTTTCAGCTTACAATGTTTCAACATGTGATGGGTTTACTGGGACGTAACCACACCGTAAGTCGGAGAGCATCTACAGTGCCACATGAAACAGATAAGGTCCCTGATCTTGTGGTGCTTACCTCTGGATTGGGAAAGATGATCACACCACAGTAAAAAGATGATTTCAGTTCGTGGAAATGCAGTCGAGAGGAGGCTAACGCATTATCAAAATCTTTCTAAGGGTCCTCCCCACCTCACCAGCAATACCTAACAGGCAGGAAAAAAGTAAGAAAATGTGGGTGGCACCTGTGGCTCAAAGGGGTAGGGTGCAGGCCCCATATGCCGGAGGTGGCGGGTTCAAACCCAGCCCTGGCCAAAAACTGCAAAAAATAAATAACAATAATAATAATAATGTAATGGTCAAAGTTTATTGGGTGAAAAGAGGTAAGACAGAGGCAAGAAATAAGCAAATTTGACTTATTTTACAACTTATAGGTCTAATGCCAGAAGACCTAATCTTGTGATGTCTATTCATGGCAAACTAATTGAAAAGTCCCATGATATTAATGAAGTAAGTAGCATGTCCTTGCCTGTAACAAGCCCAGAAAAAACTTTGAAAAAACCTGCATCTTTAATGAATGATAATGGGACGTATAGAGACAAAAACGCATAAATGAATGGTTTTTCTCATTTTTATGTTTATCACATATTTGTGGAATAAGTTGATGAGAAATTGTGGATGCAGAATTTAACAAAATTCATTGAGATATTATTGCAATTATAATGTGCTAATTTTTAGAGCATAAGCTTTATTTGACAAGATGAGAAAAACACAGTAGCTACAATTCACCAGTATTTGAAAATAAATGGTAATGAGATAACATTACAGCTAGGATGATCCGCTGACACCAAGGGCTTTTGTTTTACACCATAATTTAACAGGAAAGAAAATGCTAATTTTATAGCATAGTCTCTCTAAGTGGTGCAAACTATAGTCTTTAAGAGGATTCAAACCTCTTTTTTAACAACTAGGAGAGTCTTATCTGTTTTCAAGAGGCCCTAAAATAACTACCTGATCTTTCAAAATCTCTATCAGTCCTAACTCCATGGTGCCTCATCCTGCAGTGAACAGAAAGGTTTGTAAACAGATTTTGAAATAGCACCAAGCAATTCCTCTTTCCAACAGGCTTTCTTCCCTAGGGTAACATGACAGATTTCCAAGCACTCACTTGCCTTTCCGACTAGACAATCTGTGCAATAGGAGGGCGTTTTCTAGCCCCCCAGCAATCTAAACAGCATCTCTGTTTGTAATGCAATTAGCTAGGAAATTATCTCTCTAAACCTCACAAACATTGAGACCATCCCCCTAGAACGAAAAATAAGACAAACAGAAGATCCCAAAGATACAACAGAAAAAATAAAATGAAATCTTTTTATTACTGGGCTTTAGCTGAATATAGAGGGTGACATAGAAACACATCCCACACTGCCCCAAACAGCTGTGATTTGATGGGATTTACTGTGACAAATCCTATCTCTATTTCCTTTCACTTTCAGATTCACAAACAAGAGGGGCTTAAATGCTCCGCAGTCCTGGGAAAGTAGAAAACAAGGGGATCAGGGAGGAACAGGCAGGGAAATCTCTCGTCTAATGGAGTATTGGCTCTTTACTCAATTTCTGCTGAGGCCCTGAATGACAATGGCCTTGGAGATGCTGGTAATTTGGAAAAAAAAAAAAAAAAATTAGTCTCTATCAGCTGTTGGTTAGCATCTAGCCTTTTGTTTATTCCATACAGATATATCAAGTGCCTACTCTATCTCCCAAATTGTACTGGGCCTCACAAATACTGCACTTAACAAGACATAGTTCCTACCTGCATCTAAACTTGTAGTATAAAGACAAATACTAAACTAAAATAAAGGCAGATGCCAGGAAGATATTTGCAGTTTAGTTTTACATACAAGAGGCATCTAGTGCTGTGGAAACACACTATAGGAATGTCCCCACTTCTTCCAACTGGTAGAAAATAAAAGGCCACCAAAAGATCCTCCTGGGGCATCCCAGGGCCAATGACATAATTTCTGGGGCTTCAGTTTTCTTCTGTGAAAGTAAGAGGACTCATAATAACTGAGTTATAAGGTTATTTTTATAGATAAGGTACTAGAATTCTATTCGAACCTCCCCAGTCCCAATGGCATATTTTCTGAAAGAATAACTTGAGGTCGTCTTAAGGACTAAGTACAGACAGCAGCCTCTGGCGTGTCTTTGATCATCTCTAATGTGCTGGTAAGGGACGCTCATTCCAGGATCCCAAGATGCTCACTCACCTCTGCTAGGAAGGAAGAAAGCTCACGTGGGACCCCAAAGGGTCCTGTTGTCTCTCAAAAGCCCCTTGGATGGATGCTCACCAGGCTGGGTTGGGGTACTCCTCATTTCTGATTCATGGGAGCTGTCACATGCCCTGAAGGTGCAGCCTCAGGAGGTCTCACCTCTCGTTTTCTCCCTGAGGCAATCAAATGCTTTAGCAAGAACCTCAAATTGTTCTTAGTAGACTTTTCGTTACCTACATAAGGGGATGAATCACACGCACAGAGAGAGAACTGGAAACATCCTGATATTTCCCATAGTTTCCAAAGAAAATCTGCCAGTGACTTCTGTGGCAGGAGCTGTGGCGTGCCCCGTTCAGGACCTCTTCCAGCCCCTTTCTTGTTTTTCTGTATCACCGAAACAAAGAAATGAAAGTACTGAATGCCCAGCCTCTCTTTCAGGTCAGGTAGCTTGTAGCTCACGTCTGGCTTTTAAGATGTACTTGGAAGTCCTTGGGGACTAAGGGGATTTCTTGTCACTTTGCTTTTCCCATTCTTCCTGCCTGGAACAGGCTTGTGATGGCTGCAAGTGTGGCAGCCATCAGGAAACCACGAGGATGAAAGTTATCACCAGAGCAGAAAGGGAATGAACTTAGTTCTTTGATGACATGTAGGAGAAGCTGCCTCTGCCTTAGACAATCTACATTGACCTAGAT
This sequence comes from Loris lydekkerianus, assembly GCA_963574355.1. Taxonomy (NCBI): domain Eukaryota; kingdom Metazoa; phylum Chordata; class Mammalia; order Primates; family Lorisidae; genus Loris; species Loris lydekkerianus. The sequence goes on along the minus strand of CAUYPK010079751.1, from coordinate 23,663 downwards.
GCTTTAAATGTTTATTGGGCAATTCTTTATCACAAATGAATATAATTCTGATTGACTTCTAATAATATTGATCATATCGTTAATCATATCTAATAATAATATTTATTGTATCATAGAAAGGTCATATATAAAACTTCTGGGATATTAGAAGACTTGGAAATAGCCTAAAATTGATCAGAACATGAGGCAGGTGGATTGTGTGATCTCAGGAGTTTGAGACCAGCCTGAGCAAGAGCGAGACCTGAACTCTAAAAAAAAAAAAAAAAATAGTCAGGCGCCTGTAGTCCCGCCACAACACCCGGCTACTCGGGAGGGTGAGGCCAGAGAATCACTTGAGCCCAGGAGTTTGAGGTTGCTGTGAGCTGTGATGCCAGGGTGCTCTAACATGGGTGACAAAGTGAGACTGATGAAATCAAATAAATAACATTAAATTGATGAAAACATGCCTATACTTGTCTTGGTGGTGTAAACGCATCTTGATTTTTTCATAATTTTTCATCTTCTAAGAATGAGTTTTTGATCAATCAGTAGTAGAACATTCATACTAACTGGAAATAAAGCTGCCAGCTTTATCTTCTTGACAAGAAGATAAAAATGCTTTTCATTTTGAGAAACTCAGAGCTGTGACTACTCTGAATTGAATGGTGAGGTTCTGTGCCCCACTCAGAGGAGTAGCATTTAAGACTAATTATACGTGTTTTTAAAAATGCAATCCTGGGCCAGGCATGGTGACTCATGCCTGTAATCCTAGCACTTTGGGAGGCTGGACAGGTGGATTGCCTAAGGTCAGGAGTTAGACACCAGCCTGACAAAGAGTGAGATGCTTCTCTTAAAAAAAAAAAAAAAACCTGGGCATGTTGTGGGCACCTGTAGTCCCAGTTATTTGGAGGCTGAGGCGAAAGGATTGCTCAAGTTCAAGTCCAAGAGGTTGCTGTGAACTAAGATGCTACAGCGCTCTACTGAGGATGACAAAGTGAGACACTGTCTAAAAAAAGAAAGAAAGGAAGGAAGGAAGGAAGGAAGGAAGGAAGGAAGGAAGGAAGGAAGGAAAAGAAAAAATGCAAGCCTGCCTTAAGCTACACATCATGGGGCATGTTAAATAAAAGTTTCCACGCTGGAGAAGACATTTCTCAGTTATTTTAAGAGTTTGGGAATCTGAGAGATTCTTTGTGTCATAGTAAACAAAAAGTGTGGCTCTAGAGTCAGACAACTTAACTCAAATCCATGCTTAAACCTTTACTAGCAATGCAATTTTGGACAAGTATTGGAACTTTAGTAATATTCAGTATCCTCATTTGTAAAAAGGAATAATAATAACAATTACCTCCTGAGACTATATCTGTTGTGTACTGCTAAATTTCCTGTATGTGCTGTCTATTACAATTGTCATGGCAGGAGCTTTGCTTTGAAGGTTTATTTATATTTCATTTTGAGTTGATATAAAGTTTCTTTCCTATATTTAAGTTATTGATATAACTCTGTGAGCAAGAGGTCATCAGTAATATTTTTTAATAAATTATATGTAAGCCAACTAGACACTTTAGTCCTTGAAACTCCTTGAAGGCAAGGAACACTTTTGCCCAATGTCAAGCGCAGTGCCTGGCACATAGTAGGTGCTTTATAAACATCTGTTAAATAAACAAGTGAACTCTATGAAAGGAGGTGAAAGGAATTCCCTTGGGCAACTTTCTATTACCTTATATTTCTGAGGGGCCAAGTCTTAAGAGCTATAATCAGAGCACAAAGCAGCCAGGGTTTCTGTGTACTAACTTCTGACCTCCTAAGAACTTATTTTTGCCCACAACATTGTTAGCATTATGAAAAGACCTCAAATTGCATGGCTTCTGTTTGTTATTTATTTATTAGTTTTAGTTTGATTCAAGTGGGATGGCAGTGGTTATGGGAATTAAATTTAAGCCACATAAATTATGTATAAAAACCTAACATGTTCAAGCAGGGGAATGCAGCATCAAAACAAGAAACGAATTTCAAAAAGTCTCAAGAAGCTGATTTTGTGTTTCTGCTGACCCCACAGATAGAGTCTATTTTAACAATAGATTAAAACTTTTAACTTCTAAAAAATGATTTGGTTAACAGCTTTTCAGGCTGTAGTTCACTGGCATGGATTATACATAAACGCAAAATGTAATAATAGATGCCAATGTCAACTGACAAGCGACCCTGACTCAATAGGTGTCCTTGATTTATCCTTAAGAACACTCAGAGGTTATATAGACTTTCTTGCAAAGAAAGACCATAAAACAGTACTTTCAGATTTTGTCACCAGAGACTAGGTACAATAAAGAAATTTCTGAAGACTCTTAACTGTGATTTTCTGAACTTCAGATTAGATAAAAGGCTGCTGTGTACCCCCTCGTTGACATCTGACACATTCTTAAGTCCTGCATCTGTTATTAATTCCATTCATTTTGTTTGGCTACAAAAAGCAAACTAAACAAAAAGAGCTGCTACTTAACCTACTTAGAATTTTATTCCCCTTTCATATAAATATAAGAGTTCAGAGATAAGCAGTCCTAGATTGATGTAAACATATTAAATATTCTTAAATAGCTTATCTCTAAATTCGGCGTGAAACTCACGTATTTTAACTGAAATGTGGCAGATTTGAGAGATTCCATGTGATATTTTAATTACAATAAACTCTGTGGTTCCTAATTAAAAAATTCATACTCACCCTTCAAATAACAAAGCTTTGTCATAATTTAAAACATTTTTTAAAATGTAATATACGATGTTGCAGCAATTTAGGGACGGGAATATAATGTCTATATATGAAAAAACAATTTTATGAAAATATTTTCGTATACAGCGTGTGTATATGCATTATGTATAAAAATCTAACGTGTATCCTTGACAGCCAAATTGGAATTGACAAAGACTTTTTACAAAGTCATCCCGTAATTATTTTTATAGTATGCATGCCACACATACATTTTTCCACAACCATGGTACGTCTACAGCGTGCAAGTTCCCCACATATGGTCTAGGATGTAGTTCTTGCCCTACCAGAGCCCCAAATTCATAAATACAGTATGGCCAAGACACAAGCTATGTCCCAAGTGGTGGGGCTACCACAGAAGTAAACATGAGGTGGGGAGTGGGGCGTCCAGATGGGCTTGGACCTTTCTTTGCCAGGTGGTGTGAGACAAAGGCTGCAGGGAAGAGGATCTGCAGGGTGTGAGGTTGTGCACCACATGGCAGAGAACCATTTCAGCCCTGTCAGCAGCACCTTTGAGACAGTTCTGTCACCCCCATTGAAAGAAACTCCTAAATCTGATGTGGGGCCAGTGAACAGGAAAAGCCATAGTGCTTAGCAGACAGGCTCATTAGCACGTATTCAAGGTTGCTGGGCTGAATGCCAAACGGGGGCAGAGGGGTGTGACCCAGAGAAACAGTAATCACTGGAATGTCTGCATTCTTCAGCCCCGCCCCTGCATTCTCATGCAAAGAAAAATGTAAACTGAAATCTCTCCAAACATACATTCCCCTCAGCCACGCACAACTCTCTGCTTCATGCTGAGTTTGCTGATGTCGGGAAGTTGTGCTCCTAGACAACTCAGTCATTCCATTCATTAGGAGACCAGTTCTACCCACTACTAATTTTCAGCTTTACACAGATCTTGGGTATTACATTTTCTGTTATTGTAGATGATTAGGAATGTAACTGACTTTTATATATCAATGTAATAATTGTCCTCCCTTCAGGGACAGCACCACACAGGGAAGGAGATAGGCACCATGGCTGAAAGCACATGAGTTTCATCATTTCAGGAATCAAAGTTATTTGCTAAGTAGATCTTTAACTTGAATAACATAAGTAATCTGTATCCAAAATAATTTTTCCTCTGTTTCCTTTCAAAAATCCAATATAACATTGAATAGAAATAATCATACATTGTTTTTCAATATCATCCTGTCAATCAAATTTACATGCAGAGGATGCATTTTAAGAGATGTTGTCTACGTATTACTTTCCAAAGTTAAGCTGAAGGCACCATTACCGATCAAGGGTACCTAGAACCAGTACACACATCCACGTTACCTAGGATTTGTACACTTCTGGGGAATGAACGATTTTACTTCCAACAAGATCTCTTAAAATGTGAATACATATTTTTGGCACCCCTATGTATGAATTTATTTCTTTTTTAAAACTCAACGACTATTTGTATTTTGTTTCACCATAAAATATTCTAAACAGAAAAGCCCAAAACATATGTAATTGTCACCTAGTACCCACTACCTACAATAACATTTTGTCAAATTTGTTTACAAAATTGCTAACTCCTCAAGCCTGATGATTATAACTACCCTGAAGCAGGGAAACATCTTTCCTTTATATCTTTACACATTTACAATCTATTCATATACTCAGTACCATCCAGGACTATTTTGGGTGCTTTTAATTTATATAACTATTATACTGAACAGATTTTACAACATACTTTTGTACTCAATATAATTCCCTTGAGATTTGTATATATTGGTACATGTAGCCCTTATTCATTTCTTTTAACTTCTAACATGATATAAATATATTCTGATTTATTTTTTACCATTTATAGAAACTTCTTTTTTTTTTTTTTTTTTGCAGTTTATGGCCGGGGCTGGGTTTGAACCCACCACCTCCAGCGGGAGTAGGCCGGTGCCCTAATCCTTTGAGCCACAGGCGCTGCCCCATTTATAGAAGCTTTTAATTATTATTTTTGGTACTATAATTAAAGCAATGAGCTTTCCTATACATGTATTCTTTTGCAATGTATAAGAAATTCTCTGGAATATATGTTTAGAAATGAAATAATCGGGTCATATTTGAATATTCAAGTTCAGTTTTCATAAGTATTGCCACATTGCTATAAGTAAAATTCCCTTTTATCCCTATCCTCACCAACATTTGCTTTTCAGCTTTCAAATTTTACCAATCTGATAATCGCAAAATGATATAACTTTGTGTTGCAAATGATTTTATCTATTGTGTAGCTTTTTTCTTTTTTTTATGGTATCCTTTGATGAATAGACATTTTAAATTTTAATGTATTATGTCTATTTTGTAAATAGCTTCCTTTATGTTTGAGATTTGAGTGTCATGTTAAAATTCTTTTTTTCTTTGGTGGCACCTGTGGCTCAAAGGAATAGGGCGCCAGCCCATATACTGGAGGTGGTGGGTTCAAAGCCAGCCCCAGTCAAAAAAAAAAAAAAAAAAAAAAACACTGCCAAAAAAAAAATCTTTTCTCTTTACAAAATATGATCATTAAATATTCTCACTTTTTTTCTATAGCTTTCAGGATTTTAGTTTTACATTTTTGTCTTAATTCACCTTGAATTGAATTTTCTGGGTGGCATAAAGTAAGAATCAAATTGAATTTTTCCAAATGGAAAACCAACAGTCCCAGACTCTTGATTAAATTGTCCTTCCTCATCGCTCTGCAATGCTTCCTCAGTCATAAATCAGGTTGCCGTACATGAGCTTTCTATTCTGTTTCACTGGTTTACTTATCTCTGTTCTTTTCAAAAATCATAAGCACTGAAACCTAGCAGAGGGGTTTTCTGGATATTGTTCTTCTTTTTAAAAATTGCCTGGGAAATTTTTGCTCCTTTCCTTTTTAATTAAATGTTTAAAATCAGTTCTGAAGTTACACACACACAAACACACACATCCCTAGGAGCTGGGATTGAGATCTGTGGTCTGTAATCACAACGATTTTAACGTTAATTTGGCAGGACCTGACATCTTACAGTATTGAATTTTTCTATCCATAACTATGATGTAGTCTCTCCACTTAATTTAAGGATACTTATGTCTTTCCATAATGGTTCATACACTTCTGTACACTTTTAGACGCATTCCTAGACATCTAGCAATTTTGTTCATATTTTAAATAGCTTTCACAATTACATTTTCTGTTATTGTAGATGATTAGGAATGTAACTGACTTTTATATATCAATATAATAATTGGCAAGCAGTCAAGACCTTCATTAATTCTATTAATTTGACTATAAATTTCCATGAGACTTTTACATAACATAGTCTCTGTATAATGGTAGGTCCCTCCCTTTCTCCCTACTTTCCTTCCTTCCTCCTTCCCTCCTTCCCTTCCTACTTCCTTTCCCTTCTTCCCTTCCTTCCTCCTTTCCCTTCTTCCCTTCCTTCCTCCTTCCCTCTTTCCCGTCCTACTTCCTTTCCCTTCTTCCCTTCCTTCCTCCTTCCCTCTTTCCCTTCCTACTTCCTTCCCCATCCTTAACCATTCATTACTCTTACAATGGAATAAGGATCATACCTTACTTTTTAAATGTCCTTCAATTAATCAAATACAACACACAAGTGGGTACATCTGTATTTGTTTATTTTTAAGTTAATGCCCATTTAGACCTAATTGCATGTTTACACATTTCTTTGCTCACCACTGCCACTCTTTTTCTGTGGATCTAATTCCTTCCTTCCTGAAATGTGAGTAATCCTTTCAGTGTGGGTGGGTAAGGGCTAAACTCTTCTAGCCTTTTAAAAATAATGCCTTTATTTTATTCTCACGCTGAAAGAACTTCCCTCAGGTACAGAATTCTAAATTCATATCTTTTCAGCATTTTATGGATCTTATTTCCTGCCAGTTCTTGCTGCTGACAGCAATATGGTTGTCAGGCTAATAACTGCTCCTCTGTAGGTGATCTGTGATTTTTCCTCTTTGCCTTTGAAATGCAGTTTTACCACAATGTTACCTATATAGAGATTTTATTTTCTTTATTCTACTTAGCGCCTGTGTGCTTTTAGTCTGTAAACTCGTGTTTTCATAAGTCCTAAAAATCTTCTTCTATTTTCTCCTTAAATATTATCTCTTCCTCACTCTTTTATCTCTTTTCAGAATTTCCAGGAAAGTTTTCTTTATCTATTCTGGACCCCATTTCTCTTAACCACTCTTTGATAGTTGGTATTTCTAGGTGTGACCAGGCTTCATTTTAAACCATTTCCATACAGGTGATTTTGTAGGGACCAAGGGAAAACTTTCCCTTTGATCTCTGAAGGTTTGCTGAAAATCAATTGACAAAAGACAGGTTAATGGAAGAAAATTCATAGAGATTTATTAATGTGCACGAGGACAAAGTCAGAGTGACAGCCACACACAACAGAGTATACGTGGTGATAGGTCATATACCCTTCCTCTTGAGGGTAAGGGAGATGGGGGGAGTGCAGATGATTTTAGAGAGATTTTATGAGCTTGAAGAACACACTATGTTCTGGGACAAAGTCTGTTGGGCCCACAAAGCAGAAAGGCTTTGTCACAAATTTGTCCAGGTGTGTTGACAGACTAGTCTTTCTTCCTACAATGTGAGTTCAGTGAACTAAAACTCATGGAAGGAACCAGAGGTAATTATTTTCTTCTTTGGCAGGTCCAGATGTTGGACAGAGAAGAGAAATGCAGAGAATAACTTTATCCTGTACTTTGGGAGAGACAGAGGGTTGAGAGACAGGTGGGGAAAGATGTCAGAGAGGCTTTGAGAGCTCCGCAATTCTCTTTGCCCAAGTGCCGTATTTTGATCTATCGTTTTCTAAGTCCCCCTTTTAGCAGCATCATTTCTATAAGTTAGTTGTTTTTATATTTGCCTATACTCTTTTCAGTCAGCAGTACTTTATTCTTGGTTTCTAGTCCTCTTATCACTTAAATAGATTAAACATGTTTATTTTATAAATTGTTCTACTATTCAGTCTCCTATAGAGCATTACTACTTCTAAGGGCTGTGCCTACTAACTTTCCCTCAAGATAAATGTTCCTTATGTGGTTAGTGACTTTTTTTCTTTTTACTGTGAGCTCATTTTCGATTAAAGATTATTTTTCCATCGTGGGAGTCCCGAGCATCCTGTTTTTTTAAACTATTGGTACAAAGAATGTTTCTATTTGCCTCTGCTGGATGCTTCAAGGCATTCATTGTTCAGTGATGTCCAGAATCACTTCGGTGGTTATTTTCCAATTAAGGCATCCTACACAAACCTAGCGATATACATTTGGACTCCACATCTGTGTATGATACAGTCTTCAGGTTTTCCAATGGAACTTTTTTCCACTCAGCTTTAAGCCAAGATAAGCTTTCTTGGGAGTCATCTTGTCATCTTCACAGCTTTTCACATGTGTATAAAAGCATCGGGGTTACAGCATCTCGGTTCACAGCCAAATATCAAATTTGCTGTCCTAACATGGGCATTTCGAATCATGCCTGCCACGGTGTGTCCAGCGAGCTGTCAGTGGCAAGGCTGTCACACTGGCTGTGTATGTTCTCTTCCTTTCTGATGACTTAGGACTTCCCTTGCAGTTTTCTTTTAATCAGCTATTTTGTGTGTGCGTGACATACACAGACTTATCTGTCCACTACATCGTATTTTACCCAGCATGTTCATCTATTTGTGAAAGAGGGGTCCCATTCTATGTTGGCTTACTTTACTGATGGAGCTAGGAGATGTATTGCCTATTGAATACAGTGAAACTTGGACTGCACAGAACATTTCTTTCTGTCAAGCTGTTTATATTTCTCCTATATTGCTCAGAAAACTTTTATAAGCAAACCTAATCTCAACCATGTGCTTATTATATCCAGAACTTTCCATTCATCTCTAGGTACTGGTTTCTCAGCTAAGAAAGGCTTGAATAAAGTTTTTTCACAGGTAAATGTGTTTGAAAGGTTTTTTATGTTGTAAAAATGGGTATGTGGATGATACATCATAACAGTATCTGAAGCACAGTTCTTAGGTCACTGGGAGGAAATTAATTAAACCAATAAGGAACACATTATATCCAACATATCATTATTTTACAGGAGAACAAATTGTTTGGGCTGGATATCATTTGCACATAAAAGACAAAAATCGTCTCTTGTTTTCAATAATAAAAATGTCTATCTTATTATAATAAAACTAATGGGATCTTTTTAAAATTTTAATTCCCACAATTGTCTTTTTAAGATAGTTAAGACTCCCAAGAATACTAATATAATTTTATTACTTAAAATTATTTTTGTATATATATCATGAAACTTACAAGTATCCACGTGCTAGTCACTGTGGGAAAGCAGAAGAGTCCTTTATCAAAGGATGACCCAATCAGAGATATAATTATGTCAACAAATTATTACAAAATATCTTGATAGTTGTTACACTTGAACTTACTTGACAGCACCCAGGGTTGAAATGACCTGGGAACTAAACTCTAGAGGTCATCAGTGTTTGAGAGCAAATGGATATCCAAGAGTGAGATGAGGATCCTATACGCCAAAAGGGTAGAATTTTAGTAAGAAAATATATGGCGGCGTGTGTGTGTATTTGTGTGTGTGTCTTATTTTTAATGGTGGTCTCATTTCAATACTTCTAAGATAAGTCCATTCATTACCTTTACTCTTTACAAGAATTCTTCCTAGATATCTGAGACTTTTATCTATAAATTCGAATATTTAAAAAAAAATAAACAAAACTGAAATTCTTATGTGCATGTGGTTCCCAAGAAGAATGAGAGTTTCATCACACAACTCACTTTCCCATTAGCCAGCAAGGTGCTGCCATTGTTGTTAACAGTCTTAATAGAAGGGCTAAAAAGCTGTTCTTGGGGAGAGAGAGATACTTGTATGCCTGAAGTAACTAACTAAAAATCCCTGCTATTACACTAAATCGAAAACCAGGAGGCAAATTTTAATTAAAAATATTTATAGCAGGCAGAATAACAGCTGCCAGTTTCTCTCACCACTCGCGAATGCATTTGCAGCTGGCCATAATTCTCTCTTATTTCAATCAGCTTTACCAATAATAACAGCTGTTCATTAGGCAAGGGACATTTTATTAGCACCCATGTGATATGGAGTAACTGCTAAAGAAATTTTTAAATTGAATAGTTTTTAAGAGAACCATGCAGGGATTTGATGGATCAGTGTCTAAAGGATGTTTGTTTCCTCAAATAAGTAAAAAATTCCTTCAACCTCCAAAGTGTCTCCATCTTTAGTAAGGCCCAAAATTTTCTATGAGCTTCTGAATCTATTCATGTAAAACCACAAGAACATTTTAGACCACATGAAACAAAACTACAAATAAATAAATAAATAAATGGAAGAGGAGGAGCTAAGGAGAGTGTACAAGGATGAATTGATGCTATATTTCTGTTGTTTCTGAAGAGACCATGTTCTTAAAGATATTAGCAATCTTGTTCACAAAGATTGAACCACTCTGTTGGGGCCTAATCACAGATTTTGTTTGTTTATTTGGTTTTCTGTTTTTTCCTAAATTGCCAGCGTTTCTGTGTTTAGTAAGACATTCTGTTCTAATTCATGAAAAACAGAAAAGTCAGGCAAGAATTCAATGAAATGAAGCTGCTTAGACCAATGGCACAGATTCTCATAAGAAATTTAGTAAATTCATGACATTAGGAAGTGAGGAAATTGATGATTTATTGGGAGTAGGTTCATCGTAGACTCTGCTGCTCATAGCTTATTGGATGAAAGTAGCATCCCTCTGTTACATCACCAAGGGGAATAAAACCAATCTGATTAGCATGGCTTAGTAATGAAAGGAAAAACAATTTTTCATACAAAAATTATATAAAATACCTTATCAGAGCATATACTGACAGAATTAATAATCCTGCTGCCATAAGGAAAAGCACAATGGAAACGTCATTCTTCTGTAGGGATCAAAGGCACCTGTGTACGGAACACGTTCATGATTTTCAGTGTGTTTAGGATTGCTTGGGTGTATGCCTAAAGATCATCCCAACTTCCACTTGCTGGAAACTATTATTTCTGGAATTCAACTAGATCCCAGAGGTGAACGTAACTCCTAGTTTTATTCAGTGAGAAGACCCCACATCAGAAAATCTCAAAACTGCAGATGAATGTCGAGAGAAGAGAATACTCTATACTGCTGGTGGGATTGCAAATTAATACAACCTCTATGAAAAGAATTATGGAGAATTTGCAAAGAACTCAAAGTAGACCTTCCATTTGATCCCAAATCATTTTACCACAAAGACATTTACACTAGAATGTTTACTGTAGCTCAATTCACAATTGTCAAGATGTGGAAGCAACCCAAATGCCCACAAGCCATGAATGGATTAATAAAGTGTGGAACATGTATGCCATGGAGTACTATTCAGCTGTGAAAATCAGACAGAACCTTTACATCTTTCTGTTAATGTGGATGGAGTCGAAGTACATTTTTCTTGCTAAAGGATCATAAGAATAGAAAAAAATATTAAAAGTACTCAATACTAACATGAAATCAATAGATAAAACAACTACATGCTCACACGAAATAAAAACAGAAATATATTCTAGTGAGGGGAAGGAGCGAGAAGGGAAAGGGGAGAGGGGAGGGGGGAAAGCGTTGGTGGGATCTGACCTAATGTGCACAATGAGAGGGTGTTCAGCGAGCTTCCTGGGCGAAGGTTCAACTACAGCATGAACTTTACCTTAGAAATGAAACAATGTAACCTAAACATTTGTACCCCCATATTCATCTGAAATAAACACACACACACACACAAAAAAAATAAAGGATATTTTAAGGTAGTTTTCTTTCCCTTCATATTTAAGGATGATTCCTTCTTAAAACAAAACAAAACAGACTGAGATTGTGCACCAGGATGAGAGCCTGCTAGACGCAGGAGATGGGAAAAAGAACCCGGCAAGGAGCCTCAAACACACATTTCTTATGTCTGCTGTTTACCTGCACAAAGACCGTCTCAAGCTTCCAACTACTTAACTGCAAAAATGTGATTCGATTTTGTCGCCAAGGGTCTTTTGCTTTACCAGAGTTTTTTGAGGGGAGAGGAAACAAAGTGGCTTTATTTTTATATTTATGAATGAAGTAAAGGCGGCTTTATCCAACTTCAAAGGGTTTTTCCTGGTCTGATTTTCTTCTAAAACTTCGAGTGCCTCTGTTTGAATTGCTGTCCTAAATTTACATGGCCGGCATAGACATAGACAGGAAGCCAGATTTACATCTTAAATGGGCCAGAAATGTCATTTTAAAATAGAAGAGATTTGGCAGGAAATAGAAATGAAGCCAGAGCAATTAATAAAGGAGATGAGCATCTAATGTGTATTTTCTTTTGAAGGTGAAAGTGGGAAGATAAAGTTAAGGGGGGACAAGACAGAGGGAGAACTTGTAGTGATGGGATGCTTTTGTTATTTCACTCTTATACTTAGAATAACTGACTTATTTGAAGCAATTTGATTTCATCTATTTTAGTGCAAAGCAAAAAATACAAATATGGGCCTTTGAAATGGCAAGTTAACAGGCAGTAATGGTAACAACAGGATCCTGCCCTCTTTTTTTTCCGTTTCACCAGTCATCCCCCATTGAGACTACTTACTGGCTATTGTGTAATCCTCATGTTTATAAAAGGATATGTTCATGATTTTCTAATCAGATCAGAACAGAATAATTAGTGTCTGCAAAGTACAAATGGTTATCCTTGCTCTAATTCAATAAACACCAGGGGGTTATCAATTAAAGATGTCTTCTCAATCTGCTATGACAAAATTTACATGTTGGAAGCCAGTTGAATTTTGATTATACCAAATTCCCTGTTTCCTATATTTCTTTCTTCTCCTTCCTTCTTTCCCTTCCTTCCTTCCTTCCTTTCTTCCTTCTTTCCTTCCTTCTCCCCCCCTCTCTTTTTGAGACAGAGTTCACCCTGTTGCCTAGGCAAGAGTGACAAGGCATCCTTGCTTCAAATGATTCTCCTACTTCAGCCTCTTGAGTAGCTGGGACTACAGGTGCCCACCACAACACCTGGCTATTTTTTCTATTTTTAGTAGAGCCAGGGTCTCACTCTTGCTCAGGTTGGTGTCAAACTCCTGAGCCCAAGGGATCCTCCTGCCTTAGCCTCCCAGAGTCCTGGGATTATAGGTTTGGGACCCTGTACCCGCCCTCCTACGTTTTCTTTCATAAACTGTTATTATTATTATTTTTTTAAATCTTGCAACAGAGTCCTACTATGCCTTGCCTCAGCTTCCCCAGTAGCTGAGACTACAGGCACCTGCCACAATGCCCAGTTATCACAAACTGTTTTTCATGCTTTGATAAACTCTTAAGAACATGATATATATGAAGCTGTGAGCATAATGCATGGAATGAAGAAGAGGGATGTGGTTGAAGTACAAGCCTATACATCTGCTATCATGTTCAAGTTGGGTGGTACTAATTTCCAATCCAATTTTTCTGCCACCCACATACTCCCCAGCTCTTATTTATTTTGGGTGGGAAAGAGGCTGGTGGATTATTTACGGTTATCCTATAGTTTTAAAAGAGAAAAACAGAAATATGAACTCACCTGATGATTTTATTATCTCTTTCGGGTTACATAAAATAACTAAGCATTTGCCTTTGCTTATTTTTATTTATAATGTGTTGGAGTGTGATGCTTCATGCAGCAGCCTCTGGGCTGCAGCCCAGGCTTCCTCTCGCATCTCTCACAGCAGAACCCGGCCTCTCTCCTTCCATCTTCCCCATTTCTTTTGCTGCAAACTGTAAAATCCTCTGTTGATTTTTTTCCATTTTGCATCACAAAATACTTCTTGCCATTTAGCCTTTCCTCCGTGTCAGAAGATGAGGGTCTTCCCCTCTTTGTTGAATTTCCGTTCCTCACACTGCTCACAAGCTGAGTGATGAGTTTTCTCCTGTGAGAAAGGCGTGTCTGCACTTTTCCCCACTCTCCTTATCTCACGAGTAAAGGATTCAGCTGTTCACAACTGCAGCTTCCATCAGCCACACAATAATTTTTTCCAGCATTTGTAGGACCTCCCTGTAAATCTGTAACATCCACAATACTGATCAGATCTTCTTATAAACTTTGTGTCTTGTAAAATAACTGTCAGTTTTCTCAAACTGAACAGCCTGTTTCTTCCGGTAACCAGTGACCAGCTGGATTTAGGGGCCAAAGAACATACCCAGCATTGTCACTCACCTCTTGTCATGGAATGAGGGGCACATAATCATATTTCTAAAGTTTCTACTTTTTTCATATCACTTGAAAAATCCTCCCTAGAAGCCATAACTGTTCCTGTTGTTTGTATTTCATTTTATGCAATTCCCAAACTCCGATGTCTTCCGGCATCAGAGCAGACCTGTAAAATCATTATGTTGGATGAGGTCTGATGTAAGATTGAAGATCAATTTTTTTTCTGTCTCTTTACTTTTATTTTCTTTTAAACCAAATTGGACCTGCACGATTTTGCATCCAGTGTAGTTCTATTGCATGAAAATGTGCACTATATTTTTTAAACTGTGCTCATAGCACTTCTGCAAGGATTATCTTAACAGCATAATAGAACATGGAGGAAAAAAACAAACAAGTGATTAGTTAGAAAATTGGAAACAATTCCTTTGTTTTTCTTAGATGTCTAACCCTTCCTTCTTGCCTTTTTGGGTTGGTGGGAAGGGCTGGGCTATAAGGAGAAAGAATTCCAAGGAGCCTCAAATTGAAATAAAAGAACCTGTGGGGCACCAGATACAAGTCAGCTAGAAAGGAGGAGAAAAGATGGCCTTGAATATAAGCTGATAAACATTAATCAGCTCTCTTACTTCCACCTCAGTACTCCCATTTATAGTGGAAAGTTGAGTAGAAAAAAATCTGAAATTTCAAATTTCCTTTATTATCTCTTTATTTCTTCAAATCAATATTGAGACATGTCTCGGTTTCAAAATTTTTCTGCATATATTAGATATGTCCAGTTATTTATAAAGAAAGTCAATCGACTAGATACAAAGTTATAGATTGGCTTATCAGTCTTGGTCTTAGATTTTTTTCTATTTTTTTGAGACAGAGTCTCACTATGTTGCTCTCAGTAGAGTGCTCTGGCATCACAGCTCACAGCAACCTCAAACTCTTGGGCTTCAGTGATTCTCTTGCCTCAGACTCCCAAGTAGCTGGGACTACAGGCGCCCACCACAATGCCAGGCTATTTTTGCTGTTGTTGTTCTCATTGTTATTCAGCAGGTCCCAGGCTGGGTTCAAACCCGCCAGCTCTGGTGTATGTGGCTGGCACCCTAGCCGCTGAGCCACAGGTGCCGAGCCATAACTTATTCTGTATGAACTTTGTGTGAACAGACAGTACCTTTTTCTCACTAGTAGGAAGTGAATCTTGCTTCATGAACTTCCACCAAGACTTAGTAATCTTGTGTTATTTTTATTTAGTGGACAGAGATTCATTTATCAGCTTTGTTTTAAATATAACTTATTTAATTATATTTTTTAAAAATTACTTTTAAATATTGGCAGTATTTAAGAATCATATCTCAAAATTTATAAAAGAAAGAATACTTGGCTCTTCCAAGACAATATAATCTGACTTCAGCACACCACTGTGGACCTAGGGAAAAAGAAAACAAACAAGCATGACAAGACACACTAATATTACATCTAGGCAAATGTAACTCATGTATATAGTGAATCAACTTGATACCGTTAATATTTATTAAGAATGTATTAATCTAGGAAGTTCTTTGTCTAATTCTGTATTTATTCTTCCCAATAATCTTATGAAGTTGGATTACTGGTATTCCTTTTTAATAAAGGAAGAAATAGTCACAGAAAAGAAAACCACTTTTCCCCAGTGAGAGAGAGGGGATTAACTCTGACCTTGTTTAATTCACAAAGCCCATGTTTTTAACTAAAATCTGTAGCTACACGCCCTTCAAGCTACAGTGACAGTCTTACAACCCTAAAGTCACTCACAGCTCTAACTTAAGAGAGCAGTGGATTTGTTCCTCCATCAAGAAGGTCTAAAATACAGAAGTGTTCCCTTTTTTCCACGTCCACGCCAATATCTGCAGTTTTAGGATTTTGTGATATGGGCTACTCTTACTGGAGTTAGATGGTACCTCAGAGTAGTTTGGGTTTGCATTTCTCTGATGATTAAAGATTATGAGCATTTTTTCATGTGTCTGTAGGCCATGTGCCTGTCTTCTTCAGAAAAGATTCTGTCATGTCTCTTGCCCACAATGAAATGGGATCACTTGTTTTTTTTCTTGGTGATAAGTTTGAGTTCTCTGTGGATTCTGGTTATTAGACCTTTGTCGGAATTATAACTTGCAAAAATCCTCTCCCATTCTGAGGGCTGTCTATTTCCTTTACTTAGTGTGTTCTTGGCAGTGCAGAAGCTTTTTAATTTGATCAGATCCCAGTAATGCATTTTTGATGTTGCTTCAGTTGCCCAGGGTGTCTTCCTCATGAAGTATTCTCACAGGCCAATTTTTTCAAATGTTTCCCCTGCACTCTCTCTAAGAATATTTAAAGTTTCATGTCTTAAGTTTAAGTCCTTTAACCAGTAAGAGTCAATTTTTGTTAGAGGAGAAAAGTGTAGGTCCAGTTTCAGTCTTCTACAAGTTTCCAGCCAATTCATCCAGCACCATTTATTGAATAAGGAATCTTCCCCCAATTTATATTTTTAATAGGCTTATCAAAAATCAAATGACAATAAGTGTCTGGGTTCACCTCTTGGTCTTCAATTCTGTTCCATACATCTACCTCTCTATTTTTGTGCCAGAACCATGCTGTTTTGATCACTATTGATTTATAGTATAGTCTGAAGTCTGGAAGCATGATTCCTCCTGATTTGTTTTTACTTCTGAGTAATGTCTTGGCTATTCAAGGTTTTTTCTGTTTCTATATGAAACAGGACCAAAAATCATTAGGCAATAAAGATATTTGCACCAGATTGTTCACTGCAGTGCAATTCATAATTGTCAAGTCATGGAGGAAGCCCAAGTGGCCATCAACCCAGGAATAGATTAATAAATTGTGGTATATGTATACCATGAAATATTATGCAGCAGTAAAAAAATGGAGACTTGACCTCTTTTATGTTTACATAGATGGAGCTGGAAAATATTCTTCTTAGTAAAGTATCTCAGAAATGGAAAAAAAGTATCTAATGTACTCAGTACTACTGTGAAACCAATCTATAATAACTCACACTTGCATATGAAAAATGAAGCACAACTTTAGCCTAGGATGAAGGAGGGAAGGGGAGGGGGAGGGATAGTCAGGGATAGTAGGGGGACCACAACTATGGAGCATATTGCAAGTACAAGTTGGATCTATCATGTGTAGAACACAAATGTCCTAATGCTATAATTGGGTAAATGAGGTGAAAGCTATGTTGGTTAGTATGATGTAAACACTCTGATTTGTACAAATAATCAACACATTGAAAATGTCATAAATGTACTTATGATCTATGTACAAATGACTTAATAAAAATACAATAAAATAAAAAAACTCCAAGATATCAATAATGAAATAAACTAGATGTCATTGTTGTTTTTAGTCGACAATAAAACCAAACTAGACACTGTTAACAAAAAGATAACAGGATAATCTCTAAATACCAGAAAGCAAGCAATACACTTCAAATAATCCATGTGTCAAAGAGGAAGTCTCCAAGGAAATTAAGAACTACACTGAATTGAGTGAAAATTAAAATGTAACATATCACAATTGTGAAAAGTTAAAGTGGTACCAGAGGACAACGTATAGTTCTAAAAATGCATCATTAGGAAAGAAGTCTCAAATCAATAACCTGCACTTCCGCATCAAATACCAAGAGGAAATAAAGGCAACAAAATGAATCCAAAACAAGCTGCAGAAGGACAATCAAGAGAAAGGAGAAATCCATGGATTTGAAAACAGAAAAACTACAGAGCAGAGCAATGAACCTAAAAGTTTGTCCTTTGAAAAGCAGGATGAAATTGCAAGTGATATAAGAGAGAAGTGACTATTACCAATGTCAGGAATCAAAAGATTTCACAACACATCGTGCAGACAACAAAAGGGTAACAGAAAAACACTCGGAACAGCCAGCTCTGTACACATAAACTTGGCAACTTGGAGGAAATGGACCAATTCCATGAAAAGCACCTTGACTCTCACTGAGTGAGTAGATCTGAGCGGCTGTTATGGATAACTGTTAAGGATATTACACTTTTATTTAAAAACTGCCCAAACTAAAGCCTACAGGCCCAAATGACTTCACTTGAAGAATTGAAACAAAAATATAACAAAAAATTAAAAACAATTCTAGACAATTTCTTCCAGGAAACAGAAGAGAAAGAACACTTCCTCACTCATTTTTTTGAACTCAGTAATCCCCTAAAATACAAACCAAATAAAGATCGTTAAAAAAAGAAAATTACACATTGACATTTGGCATCCTCTATGAATATGTGCATGTGCGAACTCCTAACAAATTATTATCAAATAGAATTCAGAAATACATCAAGAGGACCTTACACCATTGTCAAGAGTGGTTGAAAGACTGGCTCAATGTTCAAAAATTTAAAAAATGTACTCTACTATATTAACAGGCTAAAGAAGAAAAATCACATAATCTTGATCATATGATCAGAAACCACAGGAACAAACAATATGAAACAAGCATTTGACAAAACCCAATGATGATTCAAAATTCAAAATTTTCAGAAAAAAAGTAATAGAAAGGAACCGTCTCAACTTGCTTTAGAACATTTATAAAAACCTGCAGCAAAGGTAAAAGATTAAAAGGTTTTCTCCCAAGACAGGAAATAAGAAGAGTGTCCAAACTCACCATTCTTATTCAAAATGGTATTGGAAATTCTGACCAGTGAAATAAAGCAAAAAAGGAAAAGTAGGCATACAGAACATGAAGGAGGAAATAAAACTTCCCTTATCTGTAGAAGATGTGATCATCTATTTAGAAAAACAAACTCCAGGAGATCCACAAAATAACTCCAAGAATTAATAATTAAGTTCACAGGATACAAGATAAAACATAAAACATCACCGGTATTGCTGTATATTAGCAATAAATACAGGGAAACTGAAATTTAAAATACATGATCTATGATTATCCAAAAAGCCCAAAAGAGATAACTAACAAAACATGTATATCACTCATATGTGAAAACCACAAGACATTGATGAAAGAAATTAAAGATATGCATGTGTATTTGTGCATGTGTGTATATATGTGTGTGTGTATATATACGTGTATGTGTGTATGTGTGCATATATGTGTGTATGTGTGTACATATATATGTGTATGTGTGCACGTGTGTATATGTGTGTGTATATACGTGTATGTGTGTATATGTGCATATGTGTGTATTTGCATATGTATATATGTGTGTGTATTTGTGTATATATGTGTGTATGTGCATGTGTGTATGTGTGTATATATGTATCTGTGTCTGTGTATATACGTGTATGTGTGTGTATGTATATATGTGTGTATGTGTGTACGTATATATATGTGTATATGTGTGCATGTGTGTATGTGTGTACATATATGTATCTGTGTCTATCTGTGTATATACATGTATGTGTGTATATATGTGTGTATGTGTGTATGTATATATATGTGTATGTGTGTATATGTGCATGTGTGTGTGTATATCTGTGTCTATCTGTGTATGTACGTGTATGTGTGTGTATGTATATATGTGTGTGTATGAGTATATACATGCATGTGTGTATATGTGTGTGTATCTGTGTACATGTGTGTATGTGTGTACATATATGTATCTGTGTGTATCTGTGTATACATGTGTATGTATATATGTGTGTATATGTGTGCATGTGTACCTGTGTGTATGTGTATATGTGTGTATATGTGTATATTTGTGTGTGTGTTCATGGATTGGAAAACTCAACAGTTCTCCCCTAGTTAGTATGTAGTTTCATATAATTCCTGTCAAAGCCTATTAAGATATTTTGTAGACATAAACATGATTATTCTAATAATTGTATGGAAATAAAAAGAATTAAAAAGAATTAGAGTGTCAAGAAATTTTTAAATGTAAGAATAAAGAGGAAGGAAGCAGTCTGCCGTATTTTGAGACTTATATATCTACATAATTAAGATTGGGTCACTGGTGGAGAACACACAGAGATCAATGGGACAGGAGAGAGATCAGGAAATAGATCTGTACATATTTGCCCAACTGATTTTTGACAAAGTGGCAAAAGCATTTCAATGGTAGAAAAATATCCTTTTTAAACAATGGTGCTGGAGCAAATGGATGCCTATAGGCGGAGATGAATCTTGATCTAAACTTCACATCCTGTGTAACCATTAACTCAAAATGTATCGAAGACTTAAATGTAAAATACAAAACTATAAAACTTTTTTGAAAAAACAATAGGAGGACATTTGGGGGAGCTAAGGGTAGGCCAGGGGCTCTCAGACCTGACAAAAGCTAATCCATAAAAGGAAACATTGATTAAAATTAGACTTCATCAAAATTAAAACCTGTTGCTCTGTGAAAGATCCTGATAAGAGGATGTAAAGACCAGATGAAGACTGGCTGGATGGAAGCATTTGCCAGCTACCTTGTAGCAAAGACATAATACTTAAAATACACAAGTAGCGCTCAAAATCCACAGTGAAAAACAAATAATACAGTCAGAAAATGGGGAAAAGGCATGAAAAGATATTTTACCACGGATATGCAGATGGCAAATTAAGTACAGGCAAAACACTCAATGTCATCAGCCATTAGAGAAATGCAAATTAAAGCATAGTGAGATTTCATTACACACCTATCAGAAAAACTAAAATAAAAAAAATAACAATACTGAATGCTGGCAAGGATGCAGATAAACTAAATCACTAATATATTGCTGATGGGAATATAAAATGTTACAGAGGCTCTGAAAAATTGGCAGTGTCTCGAAAACTTAAACATAGAATTCTCACATGCCCAGCATTTTGCTCTTAGCCCGCTGTCTCAGACTGATGGGAACTACACTCACACAAAAATCTGTACACTGATGTTAGTACTTCTATTTGCAATCACCAAAAACTGAGAATAAACCAGATGTCCTTTCACAGTGGAAGGATTAAACAAAGCATGATACATCCACGCCATGGATTGATAATTGGCACTACTAACAGAAACGAACTAAAAATTGATTTTAAAAAAAAGCGATGAATATTCAGACAATTGCACACAGTCACAAAATGTAATTCCAAAATGTTTTACCTGTACAATTACTTAAATATTGTAAAATATTTAAATATAAAAATGTTCATGATGAGGCAATTTGTAATATAAAGGGGTTAATGTAAATATTCAAATCTCTGAAAATGGTTAGAATGTAAAATGGAATCCTATTCAAGAAATAAAAATGCTTACAAATTTTAAAATATTATACATGAACACTATAAAGAAAAACAAAGGCATGGTAAAAACAGTAAGATGAAGTTGTTTTCCTTTAAAAAAAAAAATGAATTGGGAGTCATAGGCCCACTCTAACCAGAAAAATGAAATGTATTAATAACAAACATAACAAAAGAAGGTGGATTGAGTAATTTGTAAAATGAACAAATATAAAAGCACAAGGATTCTTCAATGCCATCTATATTAATCTCAAATGATGTTCAAAATGTATTCTAGGGTAAAGAAAAAAAGGACATATCAAGATGTAAAGCATTATTTGAATATGTGTGTATACATGTGTGTCTGTGGATGTGATGTACAAATGTGTGTACATGTCAGCAAGCATCCCGGTGTGAGGATGTGGATAAGTGTGGGTTGCTGACTGCGCAGTGTAATTACGTGTGATTTGTGCGTCCATACTTTACAAAAGACCAAAGATTTACAGTAGGTGACCAGGTTGCACTACTACAAAAAAACTTTATTTTATTCCTTATTCTATTGTTATTTGTTTTCTTCTATTTTCTGAATGCTTTACAAAGTACTTATGCTTGAAATCAGAAAAAAAAAAATTAAGATATTTCAATAGAGGGAATTTGGCTATTCAAAAGGCAGTATTTTAATGTGTTATTCTAAATGCATACAATTAATCTGAGCCACACCAAATAAATTACTTTCTTGTCTTATAAGAAGAGTACAATCTTAGAAACATATCTAATTAAAATATTTTCTAATATGTTACTTTAAAAGAGGTTAGCCAGATAATAAAGATATATCAAGATGAAGAGGAGCCTGTACAAAAAAATAAAATAATGTACCACAAGGTACAAGTCGCCACATGTAGGGAAGAATGGGAAACTGCAGCTGTGTGTACATTTATTTATGAAATATTCACAAAATATTTTCTACATACTGTTATAGACATGGTGGCCATCAAGTTTGTTGTACACTATTTTAAATTGCACATGAACCTTATGGCCACGCTGTGTGTGTGTATATATAACATATACTGAAAGATTTCTATTTATTTATATTATTTTAAACTACTACTTCCAATAACTAAATGAAACAAGAAAAACAGTTACTTCATTATCATGAACTTCATTATTATTCATTGCTACTATTTAACCAGCAATTACCCCCATCAGAACTGGCCTCATCACTGCCTATGTATAATCTTCTATACTGTAGTAATTACTTTTGTCATGATTTAGAGCTGAGGAAACTAGCTCACTTCTGTCTGACCCTAACATCCCTGCTGGCTGCATGTCTGTGCAAAGTATAATGAGTTAACAGTATTAAAACAGAAAAGCTACATTAAAACACACTTGGCCAATTTGTACATTTTTAAGAACAGTGACTAAGAAAATTAAGTTTCCTCATTCCTTTCCGGCTGCAAACCACATTTTTTACTAACCTTTCTGAGGAAGCTACAAAATAAAACAAAAACCAGCATTGCTTAATCATTACCTTCCATACCTTATGTCTGGTTAGAACACACTAGGCCTATGCCCCGACTGAATGCCTCATCAGAGCATTTCACTTTATATATGAAGACAAATAAGGTATATGAACAAGTAGACCTGACCTTCTACAATCATCCTGACGTTAGGAGCACGGAAGTGAAATCAACACATAACAAGCAACTAAGATAAAAAGCAAAGTGGAGTATCAAAGCATTCCACTCCTACTTCTGAGTAAGCTGCTCATTCTAGCTTCCTTTTTCAAGTTGCAAATTTTTCAGATCCTAAATCTTACCCATAAAAGTCATATTATGACAAATAATTTTTGCCTTTCGTAACACAACTCTTCGTAATACAGTGGCCAAACAGAAAAAGAAAATGCCCCATTAGTATTTAGCCCAAGTTTATAAAAATGTGAACAGTGAATCCCGAAGCACCTTTAACTTGCATTCCCCATCCTCACCATGTTCTGTGGAAGGATGAGGCATTCGATTCCTAAAATGCATCTGTAGAAGGATTCTTTCATTCATCAATGTATTTGACAACTTGGTAAGTATTTCTTGAGCACCTGCTCTGTATCACGCATTGAGGTGCCGACCCTGATAAAGTTTCTAAACTCAACAAGGACTTTCACGACCACATTCTTAGATCGAAGACAGCAGTGGGCAGATTTCCCACCTTGGGTCTCTGAACCATCTGGGGGAGGGAAGGAAGAGTGACTGGGGGAGACAGAGAGAGGCAGCAAGTGTGAAGCTTTCACCCATGAGTCAGCGAGTTCAGAACACTGCACCTCATTCCCCTAACTAAAGAGTTAGACAACACATTTGCTTTTACAGAGATAGATGCAATATAGAGATCTATTTTTTATTTTTTTATTTTTTCTTTTTTTTTTATTATAGATAAAAATATGCACCATAGATGTGGCCCAACCCATCACCCTCCCTCCACCCAAACCTCCCCCCTCCCTTCCCCTTCCTTGGTCCTTTCCTCATAGTCTTGTGGTATAGT
>CAUYPK010079749.1:0-51360 GCA_963574355.1 Loris lydekkerianus | reverse complement strand
AATGCGATCATGGGGCACCATACACTGGTTTTATAGACCATTTGACACATTTTCATCACACTGGTTAACATAGCCTTCCTGGCATTTTCTTAGTTATTGTGTTAAGACATTTACATTCTACACTTACTAAGTTTCGCATGTACCCTTGTAAGATGCACCGCAGGTGTAATCCCACCAATCCCACCAATCACTCACCCTCTGGCCATCCTCTCTCCCCCTCTCCCCTTTCCCCATATTCTTGGGTTATAACTGGGTTATAGCTTTCATATGAAAGCCATAAATTAGTTTCATTGTAGGGTTGAGTACATTGGATACCTTTTCTTCCATTCTTGAGATACTTTACTAAGAAGAATATGTTCCAGCTCCATCCATGTAAACATGAAAGAGGTAAAGTCTCCATCTTTTTTTAAGGCTGCATAATATTCCATCGTGTACATATACCACAATTTATTAATCTATTCGTGGATCGATGGGCACTTGGGCTTTTCCATGACTTAGCAATTATGAATTGCAATAACATTCTGGTACAAATATCTTTGTTATAATGTGATTTTTGGTACCCGGCTATTTTTTGTTCCAGTTGTCATTGTTGGTTAGCTGGCCCAGGCCGGGTTTGAATCTGCCAACTTTGGTGTATGTAGCTGGTGCTGTAATCACTGTGCTATTTTCTTTGAGATTTCACTGGTCTACCCCCAGCTAGTAGTTCTTAGAGAGGTATTTGTCAGGTATTATTGATTGTTCTTTACCTGAGCTCCAATCCCAGTCCCTGACTGCTGACTGGCCATTACCTCTGGAATGTGCCAATCATTGTTCTGCCAAGCAGATTTTAACATGTTTGAAAACAACCTTCATTTTTTGCCCCAAACCAGCTGCTCATATAACCTCTCAGTCCCTGTCCATCGTGCACTAAGTCATTTAAATACAGAAGCAAAGTCCTCTTTGGTTAGATCTCCTCCTTCATCACTTTCGGCCATTCAGCCCCAGAATGATCAGGTTTTCCTTTAAATATTCATCTCTTTTTCTGTCTTTCTCTCCCCCCATGCCCATTTCTAGGGTCCTACCTCCTCTGACATCATCTATTACTCATGTCTGCTCTTTCCTTGATTCAATCCCCTGTGACAGGCTGAGGCCAGACCTAAACCAGTTTTCATTAATCAAATTACGTCTGTTCAAAACCCTGAAGTTCTTCCCTTTTCCTAACACATAGGCTGTTAAAGTTTCCCCTAATTTGGTCCCATTCTAGACAACCCTTCTACCAAGTAACTATATGGTAATGGAAAGTTTAGTGGACCTGGAGTTAGTAGGCCTGATTTCAAATCCCAACTCTGTGCTCAACAGAAAGACCTTAGGCAATTCACTAACACTTGGAGTCCTGGATCCTCATTTGCAAAATGGGGTTAATAATACCTATGCCATAAGGAAGCGTAGGAGAATGTAATGAGAGAATATGTATAGAGGAAGTTCAGCACTGTGCTCAGAACCCATGTTTGACTCACTTGCTTCAAACCCAGGCTTTTCCACTTATTAACTATGTGACCTGTAGCAAGTTCCTTGAACCTCTCTGGGCTTCATCATTTACATCCGTAAAATGAGGATACTAACAGTGCATACCTCATAGGTCTGTAAGGACAATGAAATGAGATAATATGGGTAAAGTGGTTAACACATTGCCTGGCACATCATAAATGTTAAAGATATAAGAGATTATGTGGTAAGAGTATAGTGCTTGACATCTAGTCAGTACTTAATATACATTTACTAAGTTTGTTGACAAATTCATCCTATCCATAGGATCTTACTTCCCCCTAATTCTTGCTCTGCACATTCTATGTCAACCTTCCCCCAGACAGAGCTGCCTTGGTTTTCTATGAATATATCTCCCACTTTTCCTGCCTTTGATTGTGGCAGTCCTCATTTCTAGGATGTCATAATTACTATTCCCTGCCAATCCAAATTCTTCCCATTCTTTAAGATCTAAACTTTGCCTCAGTGAAACTTTCTCTTATTACCTCTGTACTTATTGATGTCCTGCTTTTCTGAACCAATCATTTTTGATTTAGCACTCAATGCTACTATTCTGTCAGGTACACTTAGCTACTTTTTCCTCTGTACTCGTTTTGTGTCTTCAACTAGTTTGGAAAATATTCTTCAGTCCAGCCTGGTTTCAGAACACAAAGTCAATGTACAGTGACTACCACTGATAAATCTACTAGGCTACCTTATTATCTCACATCATCTCTGGGATCGTATTCCCAGTTTATGTTGACAGTAGAATTTGGGGAATGGGACACATATTTTAGTTGTCCAGCATTCTGGAATCATTTTTCAGACTTAGAGTCTCTTATGAGAGAGTGGTCTATCAGAGTGGGCAGACACAGAGGGATTCAGGGATAATGAATTCCTGCTACATGGGACATGGTCCTGTGGCCTCTGGGCCAAGGTGGCAGAGAGGTACTTAAACACAGGTGTGCTGTGGGTGAGAGGCTGTGAACTGGCCATTGCTGACACAGACAGGAAAGTGTCCCCATTCGAATCTAGTTCTTGCTGTGACAGGCTTTGCCCTTAACTAGTTTCTCAAGCTTCTTATTCCTTTGCACAACATTTGCCCTATTGAGAAACTGGTTTTGCATGATACTTCCCATGGCTTGAAGCAAGTACCCATGACAGTGTTTGCATACCACTGGGGTTTTATCCCTCCCATATATGCCAATAAAGATGAAGTGGCATTCAGATGACGTGATATGAAGGACATCACTGCAGCCTTCAAAGCTGAGAATGTTTGAACTATGTGAAAGGTTCATACCAGGATTTCACAATTGCAGTGACAGCCAAGAAAGACTTGTCAGGAATGGAAGGTGAACAACATTGTCTTTGCCCCAGTTCTCATGGGTCTTACCACCTTCATCCATCTCCCATTTCTCTGCACTCCTGCAGCACATATTATCTACATTAAACTACACAGTTCAGTCCTACATTATACATTGTTTTTAAGAAAAAATTTTGTGTGTTTTAGTTGTGTTCCCCCAACTAGTTGTAAATTCCCTGAGAATACAGACTTACACTTTTTTGTCCCCCGTGGAACCAAACAATACAATTAAACTTGATGTTGGGCACAAAAAAATCTCAACAATGGGCCAGAAGCAGTGGCTCACACCTGTAACCTTAGCTCTCTGGGAGGCCGAGGCAGGTGGATTGCTTGGGCTTAGGAGTTCTAGAGTTCTAGACCACCTTGAGCAACAGAGAGACTCCATCTCTACTAAAACTAGAGTATTTAGCTGGGCATTGTGGCAGGCACCTATAGTTCCAGCAATTCTATCTACCTGGGAGGCTGAGGCAGGAGAATTGCTTGAACCCAGGAGTTTGAAGTAGCTGTGAGGTAGGCTGACGCCATGGCACTTATAGCCTGGGCAACAGAGTGGCAAAAAATAAAAAAATTCCCAACAATATGTGTTGAAGGATTTGTTTTGGGAATTGTAAATTAATAAAATGTGGGCCCACAAAGGAAAATTAGAAGACTTGCTTCTTGGTGGCGCCTGTGGCTCAAAGGAGTAGGGCACTGGCCCCATATACCGGAGGTGGCAGGTTCGTACCCAGCCCCGGCAAGAAACTGCAAAAAAAAAAAAAAATTAAAGAAAACTTGCTTCTTTTTTTATGTGGTGGGCACTAGGAGTCCCATTTGTAGTGTTGTTAGCAGCATCAGTGCCCTTTTGGGGGACAGGGCATTATACATGGTGCAGGTAGGATACACGGTTCCAGTGCTTTCCCGCTCAGGAGAGAAGGATGTCCCACCATGGTGCCCAAGCCCTTTCCCTGAAGCCCCTTCCAGTCTTGACCGTGGAGGCCATACAGTTAGAGTTTGAGAAGCATCAGAGATTATTGGATTACCTTCCTTATTGTGTAGACGAGGAAATAGGGAAGAGCATCTGAGGGTGGTAGCCAGGGCAGCTATGGCCTTCGGAGTCAGCCAGACCTGGACTCAAATCCCAGTGCTGCTACTCGCTAGCTGCGTGACTAGGAGAGAATATGTCAGTGCCTCAATTTCCTCATCTTTAAAGTGGAGATAGCAATGTCTACCTAAAATCAAATGAGGTAATGTATGTAAACACAGTGTTAGCAATAATAGATGCTTAATACTTGGCACTCTGTCTTTCCTTCTCTTGAGTGTCCTGCCCAAAGTCATAGAACAATTTAGTACTAGCCTCTCCTGTTTTTCAAGCTACATTTTCTTTCAATCATATGCTAAGGCTAACCTCCTACTCACTAGAAAATTAGCATCAACCATTAACAAAATTTTTTAAATGTGAGAAGTACCTTCATTGGAGATGAGGACAAATTTATTGTGAGCAATTTAGATACCATAAGATCTAAAAAAAATTAAAAGATAGAAATACTGAATTTCAGAGTGAAATTTGAAGGCATTGAGGTTTTGCGTATTTCCAACTACAGTGTTTGAACCTTCAGTATTCCTAAAATAGTACTTATGGCCTTTTATCCCTTAAAAAAATAAAAAAAATTCCCATCTCTGGTATATTTACGTGCTTTGCAACCTGATAGTTTCCACCTGTCTTTCTTAAGATATTAATGGACACCATTAATCATCGATTGGAGCTAACATGAAAACACTGTTGTTGAGGTTCTGTTAAAAAAAAAAAAAAAAGAAATGGCCAGGTGCAGTGGCCCCTGCTTGTAATTCCAGCACTCTGGGAGGCTGAGGTGGGTGGATTGTTTGAGCTCAGAGGTTCAAGATGAGCTAGGTGAGCAAGACCCTGTCTCTACTAAAAATAGAAAAACTAGCTAGGTGTGGTGGCAAATGCCTGTAGTCCTAACTACTTGGGAAGCTAAGACAAGAGAATCACTTGGGCTCAAGAGTTTGAGGTGTTAGCTATGATGCCAAGGCACTACCGGGGCAACAGAGTGAGACTCTGTCTCAAAATTCAAAAAAAAGAAAGAGCTAATTTTCTCGTAACCACATATTAAGTGAGAGAGTTGAGATTCAAACAGATCTGTCTAGTTCCAAACCCAAGTGCTTCCCTACTTTGATATTTGTCCTGTCTAGAGAGCCATTCAGCCAAGAAGTCAACAACATTTAGCGCTTGCTATTATTTTGAGTAATTTCTGCCAGTTATGTGGAATTGAGGGGAGAAGTATGGTTAATACTTTGTGGTGTTATACACTCTTCAAATGTCTCTTCTCTTGAACATGAAGTCTTCCCAAAATATACTCATTGTCAAACATCACTGACCAGTGGTGGCTTCTTGTGGAACATTTTTAATTCACTGTCCACCATAAACCTACCATTGACATGTCTAAAATATAGCTCAACTCAATTTCTCCCACTTCAATCAGATCTTTTTCCTAACTCTCTTATTTTTTTTAGGAATTTTGTTATTCTTAAATAACAAAAGTTATATAGGTTCAACATCTATAAAATGCTAACAGCTAACATTTAGTAAGAATGCATTCCAATTACTGTGCTAAACATTTTAGATGTCATCCATTTAAGCCTCCCAACCACCCTAGGGGAAGATACAATTATTAACTCCATTTTATAGATGAGGAAATTGAAGTTTATGTAAACTGCCACAGGTGACATCTTAGAATCATCTTTCATTACTCATCTCCTTCCATAGCTCATGAATCACCAAGTCCTGTCGATTCTTCCTCTGTATTATTTCTTGTGTTTGTTGCTTTATTTTCATAGTCATTGTCACTGTACTAGTCTTGCCCCTTTTTGACTTATGCTTGAATTGCCACCATAGCCCAGTCTGGTGTCTCTTATTCCACACTTTCCTTCCTTACATCTTTCTAATCTGTTTTCGTTAGACAAGGCTGCCTGAAGACCTGCTTTTATCCCATTCGTTGCCAAGTTTAAACTTTTAAAGAATATATACCCAAATGAGCTCAGAGGGCATCTTTGAATAATGTTATAGTAGCAATATTTTTTTAGAGAAATTAAATAACTTATTTTAAAATTAAAAGGAAAATGTATTATAACTGTATGTTGAAAATAATAGGACAAGCTATATAGCAAAAGATAAGTAATCATTGTACCCTATGAATGTAAGGTTTCAGCCTTGGGAAGTTCTCACTGGTTATGTGACAATCTCAAAGATGCAGTTATACTTTTTTGTTCTTTTTTAAAAAGCCAGTCAAATTTAGTAGTGTGTGTGTGGGGGGATTGTATATCAATTTTAGTGCGATTCCATTGTTTAATTATTTTTATTTTTTTGAGATACAGTCTCAGTATGTGGCCCTGGGTAGAGTGCTGTTGTGTCATCACAGTTCACAGCAACCTCCAACCCTTGGGCTTAAGTGATCCTCTTGCCTCAGCCTCCTGAGTAGCTGGGACAACAGGCACCTGCCACAGCATCCAGCTAGTTTTTCTATTTTTAGTAGAGATGGGGTCTCGCTTTTGCTCAGGGTGGTCTCGAACTCCTGAGCTCAGGAGATCCACCCACCTCAGCCTCCCAGAATTCCATATTTTAGAGGCAAATCTTCACATAAGGAGAACAGTTACATAAATGTGCTTAGTGCTTTCCATGTTTTTATAAACTTTATGATTAGTATTAAGATAATAAATGCACATGGTAAAAAAATCTCAATCAGCAAACGAAAATGGTAACTGTGGTGATGGATATGTTGACTTGATTTGTGGTAATCATTTCACAAAGTACTCAGATATGTATATGAAATCATCACACTGTACATCTTATCTGTTTGTCTACTGTGCCTCAATAAAGTTAAGGGGAAAAAAAGAAAAAAAATCCATCAAAAAATGTAATAGTAAAAAAAACTTACTTCTCTCTCTAGGTAACTATTAAATAAAGTGATCTTTATATTCTTTAGATCTTATACTTCTCTGTAATTTAGACTTTCTACAATGACTATGTATTGCTCTATAATAGAAAATAAGGCCAATAAAGCACAATTTGAAAAAAGAATCAAACTTTCCATCATTCCCTGCTAGTTAGAATATAAAGTCTAAATTCTTTGGATGAGGCCTCATGTAATCTGGCCCAAACTACTTTCCAGGCTTATTATATGCTATTAAATTCAAATGTTCTGCTTCAGTTAAACTATTTTAAACACATTTTCCCTGCTGTGTCTCCCTGGGCTTTTTTCATTTTTCTAGAATGAACATCCCATTCTCTTTTAATATCCCAATTCAATCCATTGTTCAAGATCTAAGTCAGCGCCACATAAAGCCTTTCCTAAGAAGAAAGGAATCAGTATGTAGTATTTACCATGTGTGCTAGGCACTGTACTTGGAATTTTACTTGGTGCTTCTTTTAAGCCTCATAATAACTCTGGAATTTGGTCTTTCTATTTTTCTTTTTTTGAGACAGTCTCATTCTGTCACCCTGGGTAGAGTGCCATGGCATCATCATACCTCACAGCAATCTTAAACACTTAGGCTTAAGCAATCCTCTTGCCTCAGCCTCTGGAGCAGTTGGAACTACAAGCACCTTTTTAGTAGAGATGGGGTCTCGCTCTTGCTCAGGCTGGTCTTGAACTTGTGAGCTCAAGTGATCCTCCTGCCTCAGCCTCCTTGAGTACTGGGATTACAAGCATAAGCCACCATGTCCAGCCAGTGTTATCATTAGTTTATAGATGAGTAAACATAGCCAGTGTGTGGCAGAGCTAGAATTTTAGCTGGCTGTATCTTTCTATCCTAGGTCAGCAAGCTGTCATTTTCCCCCTAAGTTTTACAGCTTATAGCTGAGTGATAAGTTTGACCAGTCATCATAAAAGTATTGCTTTTTTAAAATTTTATTTATTTATTTATTTATTTTGCAGTTTTTGGCTGGGGCTGGGTCTGAACCCGCCACCTCCAGCATATGGGGCCAGTGCCCCACTCCTTTGAGCCACAGGCGCTACCCTATTTATTTTTTTATAGTTGGGGATTCATTGAAGGTACAAGAAACCAGGTTACACTGATTGCATTTGTTAGGTAAAGAAGTCCCTCTTACAGTAGTGTCTTGCCCCCAAAAGGTGTGGCACACACCAAGGCCCCACCTCCCTCCCTTCTTCCCTCTCTCTGCTCTTGCTTTCCCCCACCATGTCATTAATTGTCCTCATGTCAAAATTGAGTACATAGGGTTCATGTTTCTCCATTCTTGTGATGCTTTATTAAGAATAATGTGGTCCACTTCTATCCAGGTTAATACAAAGGCTGCAAAGTCTCCATTTTTTTAAATGTCTGAATAGTATTCCATGGTTACATATACTATAACGTGCTAATCCATTCCTGGTTTGGTGGGCATTTAGGATGTTTGCACATTTTGACGATTGTAAATTGAGCTGCAATTAACAGTTTAGTGCAAGTGTCTTTATGATAAAAGGATTTTTTTTTTCCTTCTGGGTAGATGTCCAGTAATGGGATTGCAGGATCAAATGAGAAGTCTAGCTTGAGTTCTTTCAGGGTTCTCCATAATTCCTTCCAAAAAGGTTGTATTAGTTTGCAGTCCCACCAGCAGTGTAAAAGTGTTCTCTTCTCTCCACATCCACGCCAGCATCTGCAGTTTTGAGATTTTGTTATGTGGGCCATTCCTGCTGGGGTTAGATGGTATCTCACAGTGGTTTTGATTTCCATTTTTCTAATAATTAGTGATGATGAGCATTTTTTCATATGTTTGTTAGCCATTCATCTTCTTTAGAGAAGGTTCTATTCATGTCTCTTGCCCATTGATATATGGGGTTGTTGGCTTTTTTCATGTGAATTAATTTGAGTCCTCTATAGATCCTAGTTATCAAGCTTTTGTCTGATTCAAAATATGCAAATATATTTTCCGATTGTGCAGGTTGTCTATTTGCTTTGGTTGTTGTCTCCTTAGCTGTACAGAAGCTTTTCAGTTTAATTAAGTCCCATTTGTTTATTTTTGTTGTTGTTGCAATTGCCACGACATCCTTCTTCATGAATTCTCTCCCCAGGCTGATATCTTCTAGTGATTTTCCTATGCTTTGAGAATTTTTATTGTTTCATGCCTTAAATTTAAGTCCTTTATGTCTTGAATCAATTTTTGTGAGTGGAGAAAGGTGTGGGTCCAGTTTCAGTCTTTCCAGAACAGGATATCCAGAACGTGGATATCCAGTTCTCCCAGCACCATTTATTG
Organism: Loris lydekkerianus; assembly: GCA_963574355.1. Taxonomy (NCBI): domain Eukaryota; kingdom Metazoa; phylum Chordata; class Mammalia; order Primates; family Lorisidae; genus Loris; species Loris lydekkerianus. The sequence goes on along the minus strand of CAUYPK010079749.1, from coordinate 42,247 downwards.
AATAGGGAGTCTTTCCTCCAATGTATGTTCTTGTTTGGTTTATCAAAGATTAGGTGGTTGTAAGATGTTAGTTTCATTTCCTGGTTTTCTATTTGATTCCAAATGTCTATGTCTCTATTTTTGTGCCAGTACCATGCTGTCTTGACCACTATGGCTTTGTAGTATAGCCTAAAATCTGGTATACTGATACCCTGGCTTTGTTTTTATTACTAAGAACTGCCTTAGCTATACAGGTTTTTTCTGGTTCCATACAAAACGCAGAATGATTTTTTACAAGTCTTAGAAGTATGATGTTGGTATTTTAATAGGGATGGCATTGAATCTGTAGATTGCTTTGGGAAGTATAGACATTTCAACAATGTTGATTCTTCCCAGCCATGAGTATGGTATGTTTATCCATTTGTTAATATCCTCTGCTATTTCCTTTCTTAGGATTTCGTAATTTTCTTTATAGAGGTCCTTCACCTTTTTTGTTAGGTATATTCCTAGATATTTCATTTTCTTTGAAGCTATGGTGAAGGGAGTTGTGTCCTTAATTAGCATCTCATCTTGGTTGTTATTGCCATATACAAAGGCTATGGCTACTGATTTGTGGACATTGATTTTATATCCTGAAACATTACTGTATTTTTTGATGACTTCCAGGAGTCTCGTGATTGAGTCTTTGGGGTTCTCTAAGTATAACATCAAATCATCAGCAAAGAGGGAGAATTTGACCTCATCTACTCCCATTTGGATGCACTTTATTTCCTTGTCTTGCCAAATTGTATTGGCTAGAACTTCCAGCACTATGTTGAATAGTAATGGTGACAGAGGACAACCTTGTCTGGTTCCAGTTCTAAGAGGAAAAGCTTTCAGCCTTACTCCATTCAGTAAAATATTAGCTGTGGGGTTGTCATAGATAGCTCGATCAGTTTAAGAAACATGCCACGTATGCCTATACTCTTCAGTGTTCTAATTAGAAAAGGATGCTAAATTTTATTGAATGCTTTTTCTACATCTATTGAGAGGATCATATGGTCTTTGTTTTTGCTTCTGTTAATATGGTGGATAATGTTTATGGACTTTTGTATGTACCAGTCTTGCATTCCTGGGATGAAACCTACTTGATCATGATGTATGACTTTTTTGATGATAAGCTGTAATCTATTGGCTAGGATTTTGTTGAGAATTTTTGCATCTATACTCATTAGTGAAATTGGTCTAAAATTCTCCTTTTTAGTTGGGTCTTTCCTGGTTTTGGTATCAGAGTGATGTTTGCTTTGTAGAATGTGTTGGGAAAGATTCCTTCCTCATCAACTTTTTGGAGTAATTTCTGCAGTAGGGGAACAAGCTCTTCCTTGAAGGTTTGATAGAATTCTGGTGTGAAGCCATCCGGACCAGGGCATTTTTTTTGTTGGAAGATTTTTTCATTGTTTCTTTAATCTCAGTGCTTGAAATTGGTCTCTTCAGGAACTCTATTTCTTCCTGACTAAGTCTAGAAAGAGGGTGTGATTTCAAATATTGATCTATTTCCTTCACATTGTCAAAATTCTGGGTATAGAGTTTCTTGTAGTATTGAGAGATGATCTCATGTATCTCTGTGGCATCAGTTATTTCCCCTTTATCATTTCTGATTGACGTTACTAGAGATTTTACTTTTCTATTTCTAGTTAGTCTGGCCAAAGGTTTATCTATTTATTTTTTCAAAAAACACCTTGTTTCATTAATTTTCTGAATGATTCTTTTGTTTTTAATTTCATTGATCTCTGATTTAATTTTGGATATTTCTTTTTTTCTGCTGGGTTTAGGCTTAGATTGTTCTTCTTTTTCCAATTCCATAAGATGGCTTGTGAGTTTGTTGATGTGCTCTGTTTTTCAAATGTAGGCATCTAAAGTGATAAATTTTCTTCTCAGAACTGTTTTTGCAGTATCCCACAGGTTTTGGTAGCTGTGTCTTCATTGTTGTTATGCTCAAGGAAGTTAATGATTTCCTCTTTTATTTTTTCCTGCACCCAATTGTCATTCAACAGAAGGCTGTTTAGTTTCCATTCCTTTGTGTGGGGTTGAATGTTTTTGTTGGAGTTGAGTTCCACCTTTAGTGCCTTGTGGTCTGAGAAGATACAAGGTAAAATTTCAATTCTTTTGATTCTATTAAGGTTTTTTTGTGTGTGTCCTAGGATATAATCAATTTTGGAGAATGTTCCGTGGGGTGATGAGAAGAATGTGTATTCTTTATCTTTAGGATGAAGTGTTCTATATGCGTCTATCAAGCACAGTTGTTCTACAGTCTCATTTAAGTCCCTTATATCTTTGTTTAATTTCTGTTTAGAGGATCTGTCCAGCTCTGTAAGAGCATTGTTAAAGTCCCTGTTATTATGGTGTTATAGGATATCATATTGCACAAACTGACTAAGGTCTATTTTAAGAATCTGGGAGCATTTAAGTTGGGTGCATAAATATTCAGAATTGAAAAGTCTTCTTGTTGTATTTTTCCTTTGACCAATATAAAGTGACTATCTTTGTCTTTTTTTACTTTAGTTGCTTTAAATCCACATGTATCTGAAAATAAAATTGCACCCCTCTTTTCTCCTGAATTGCATTTGCCTGAAAAATTGTCTTCCAACCCTTAACTCTGAGTTTTAATTTGTCTTTTGAAGCTAGGTGTGTTTCCTGCACACAACAAATGGATGGCTTGTGTTTTTTAATCCAGTCAGCAAATCTATGCCTCTTCAGTGGGGAATTCAAGCTATTAACATTTATTGAGATAATTGATAAGTGTGGTAGTGTTCTATTCACCTTATTTTGTGAGAGTCCACTGCTTAGTTTTATCTTTTGCATCATTTTGGAAGTTAGGTTCTGTCCTTTAATTTTTGACTTCTTATCTTGCTGTTGATCCATTGTGATGGTCAGTGTGTAGAACAGGTTGAAGTATTTCCTGTAGAGCTGATCTTGTTGTGGTGAATTTCCTCAACGTTTGTGTATCAGTAAATGATTTGATTTCTCTGTCAATTTTATAGCTTAACTTAGCAGGATATAGAATTTTGGGCTGGAAATTGTTCTGTTTAAGTAGATTAAAGGTAGCTGTATTGTCTTCTTGCTTGAAAAGTTTCATTAGAGAAGTCTGCAGTCACCCTGATGGATTTGCCCCTGTAGGTCAACTGGCACTTACTCCTGGAAGTTTGAAGAATCTTTTCTTTTGTCTTGACTTTGGACAGGTTCATCACAATGTGTCTTGGAGAAGCTCTATTAGAACTGAGGCGATATGGGGTCCAATATCTCCCTGAAAGGAGTATGTCAGAATCTTTGGTGATGTTTTGGGAAATTTTCATTTATAATATTCTCTAGTATGGCTTCCATTCCACTGGGGCATTCTTCTTCCCCTTCTAGGGTACCTATAACTTGTATGTTTGAAAGCTTCATAAAGCCTCATAATTCTGCCAATGAATGTTCTGCTTTCTCTTCTTTTCTGCTTCTTTAACTATCTGAGTTATCTGAAGAGCTTTGTCTTCTACCTCTGAGATTCTTTCTTCTGCATGGTCTAATTGATTGTTAATATTTTCTATTGCATCTTTAAGTTCCCTAATTGACTGCTTCAGTTCATTCAGTTCTGCTATATCCTTTCTATATTCTTCATATCATTCATCTTTTATTTAATTCTGTTTTTGGATTTCCTTTTGGTTATTTTTCACTTTATCAGCAGTTTCCTTCATTGTTTTCATCATCTATATTCTAAATTCCCTTTCTGTCATTTCTAACATTTCTTTATAGGTGGAATCCTCTGCAGTAGCTATCTCACGGTCCCTTGGGGGCGGGGGGTTGCTGTGGACTGGTTTTTCATGTTGCCAGAATTTTTCTGCTGATTCTTCCTTATGAGTGTTTTCTTTTAGCTGTTTCCTTGCCATAATTTTCCTTTCACTTTCTCTTGCTCTTTAAGTTACCATGCCTCTGGACTAGGGATTTGATGAGTCCTTTTGGTACAGGACCAAAAGGATGAGAAGATTGAAGAACAAGTAGGGAAAAAAGAAAAAAAATAATAGAAAAAAGAGAAATGAGAGGTGGTAAAATGGAATATTGACAAAAAGAAGAGAGGCACAGAAAGAGGGAGATAGGAGCTATATAGGTGTTCAGTAGGGTGCTTGGACCCAACCTTAAAAACCCCAACCTCTGGTGGTGTTGGCTTGGGTGGTTCCCTTGAGGTCAGCAGCTCTTTGCTAGCCTGTTGAGACATAGTACCCCACCTCCGCCAAGTAGAGAGGAAAGACAAAAATGCTATAAATCAAACCAAAACAAGCAAACAGAAAACTTTATGGGATAAAATTGAAGGGAAAACCAAATAATAGGGGTAGAAACACTAGCAAAAATGAAGTTCTAATTGTTAAAGAAGGCAACAATGGAAAATTATGTTTAAACTAGAAAAATGAAGAAAGAAAAGTAAGAAAGAAAGAAAAATGTAGAGGGAAAATGTTGAAATTAAAAAAACAAAGAAACACAAAAACAAAGCAGTATATATATATATCTTGCTGAATATTGTCTGCGTAACAGGTGATCTTCTGGGGTATGAGATGTTAATCACAATGCTGATATGGCTATACGAGATGGAGACTGGAGGCCTCTGCTGATTTCCCAAACCCTGCAGGGTGGAGAACCTAAATCTCTCCTCAGCTGCATAGAAGGCACTTTAAACTGCTAACCTTGGCTAAGCAGAATCTTTCCCAGGGAAGCACTTGTCATTGGGATCACTCCTGAAGTTGCTGTCCACTTACTCAGTGTGTTAAAACTGGTCTCACTTTAGGCCCCTGAAGGCCAAGGCTATAAGGCATCTCAGTCCCTGCCCTTAGGCTGCTCAGTCACTACTCATCCAAGGTCTTCCGCCTGATCCTTGCTCTGCAATCCTGAGGGCAGAGCTTGCCAGGGCAGTTCTCCCACAATGGCTCCGCATGGCCCACAGCTGAACACTATTAGCTCTGTCCAGCTCAGCGGCTCAGTCTGGGGCCCTAGACAAGGCTTAAAGTCCTCCGCACTCTTGCCCAAGTTCTCCCAAGGTAGTTCAATGGAGTCCCCAAGGCCAAAAACAAACAAACAAAAAAACCCCAGCTCACAGGAAAGGCCTTTCCAGCATGCAATCTCACTGCTGCTATATTCACAGCTGCCAGTGGGATTAGACCGAATGAACACATGCAACCACTTGCCAGTTCTCTGCTGCTTTTGTCCTCCTCATGGGGTCCAGAAGACTCTAGCTAACTCCCTGTATCCCCAAAGGGATGTTTCTGGGCAGATCCCACCATCCAGAGATGCCTGGAGTCTTCTCTCCCCAGTCTCACCGTGCCCAGTTGCAAGGAAACTGTTACTCAGCGCCATCTTGCTCCTACTTCCCCAATCCCATAGTATTGCTTTTAACATTATTTTGAACTATTGTATTTAAATTTTGTACTTTTATCTTTTCAACAACATCTTGTAGGAAAACTTGTGTTCAAATCCTAATTTGCTATTTACTAGTTATGTGTCTTTGAGCAAATGTCTTAACTTTTCTCAGACCTGATACCTTCCACTATAAAATAGGAAAGAAGATAGTATCCAACTCATAGGGTTGATCAAAATCCAATATGGGTCAGGTGAGAGGGTTCATACCTATAACCACAGCACTAGGGAGGCTAAGGCAGGAGGATTGTTTGGGCCCAGAAATTTGAGGCTGTAGTGAGCTATGACTGTGCCAGTGTACTCTAGGTTAGGGGGAGATTGAGACCTTGTCTCTAGGAAAAAAAAAAATGACACTATGTACTTTGAACAAAAGAACTACTTTTTGTGTATTTGATTTGATGTCTGACATGTGATAGTTTATTATTCAAATTCCATTTAATTTCTAGTTTTTTTAGAAACCAGTGATTTCTTTAGAAATAGTAGTTATTTGAAATATTCCTAAAACCCAGTGACCTAAATTAGAGGAATAGATTGTTTTTGTTAAAACATTAAAAAAATTGACTTTACACAAATTTAAAGAGCATTTTTAATTAAAGAAGTATTTTGTTATTTGGTCAGAATATCCCATCTTGCTCTTTAAACAACACTGAACAAGAGGTCCAGTTACTGGTTAAAGACTGTTCCTGAAGGTAAATGTTTACATTTATAAACATGAATGTTGTTATTGAATGTTGTCATTATTAGTCCAGAAAGCCACTAGGAATTTAAAAAACTGACCACATTGAGATGCATGTTTACTCAGAAAATGCAAAAAAAAAAACCCCAAACCATTTAAAAATCCCTGGCTTTCAAAAACAGACAGCAATTTTTAAAAACATTCTTTATGTCAGAAAAAAAAAAAAAAGGACATCATCGTGTTCATTCCAATTATTTTCCTTTAGGGTCCGGTGAAAGAAGCAAAAATCACTCAACCTAGTGTTTCACAATTTTTTGGTTGCTGCAGCATCCTTATTACTGTTTTCTAATTTTTCAATTCCTGACTTTCTATTAAAGGTACTATAAGACCTTTATTGACTAAAGTAAATTAAATTAATTATTTTGGGGGGAAGACAAAGTCTCACTCTGTCATCCTGGGTAGAGTACCATGGCATCATCTTACCTCACAGCAACCTCAAACTCATGGGCTTGAGCAAACCTCTTGCCTCAGTCTCCCAAGTAGCTGTGACTACAAGTGTGGGCCACTACTCCTGGCTCGTTTTTTCCATTTTTAGGAGAGATGGGGTCTTTCTCTTGCTCAGGATGGTCGAATTGCTGAGCTCAAGCAGTCCACCCACCTCAGCCTCCCAGAGTGCTAGGATTATAGGCATGAGTCACTGTGCCCAGCCAACAACTGAGAAAAGTTATAAGTAATTACTAACAATTATTTTTTAGCCTTTTATGTATTTATTTTCCCCCTACAACCACCATCATGTTTTTTTATTGTAGAAATATTTTTTAGCCTTTTAAATTATAAATATATTTGTTGTTAAAAATGATCATTCTTTTATTCTTAATATCTTATTTTACAGGGAGGGGAGAGGAGAGAGGGAGAGGGGGGGCAGTAGGAGGAGAGAGGGAGATGGGTATGCTCTCAACTAACAGGCACACTGTAAGGGTATATGGAATACCTCTTGGGTGAGGGACACAAATACAACTTGGACTCTACCTAACAAAATAATGCAACCTAATCATTTGTACCCTTATATTAATGTGAAATTTAAAAAACATCTTACAGTTATTATAACACTTGTCAGAATATCCTTGACAAAACTCCCAAATGTGTGTTCCACATCATATTGAAAATAAAGTTTGGGCTGTAGGTAGTGAAAGTCCATCTGCAACTCTCCTGAGATTGCAACTGAGAAATTCTCATTTCTCATTTCTTTAATCCCTGTTTATTATGAATTATTTGATTAAAACAAAACCAAACCTTAGATTGGTTATCAGGTCATTAGGATTTTTGTAGGCTTTAAATGTTTTACATCTCTCTCTAACTAGGTATTATCCTATTTTTCTCCTTGTCTTAACAGTTAAGCTTCCTGAAGGAGTAATTTCTATTTCCTATTTGCATTTTTGTCCTTCTTATTCCTTTTGCAACTCACTGCAATCTTGCTTTCTGCAAGATTACCTTCTGTGAAACCATGCTCTCCATGGTCACATTATTGCTAAATCAAAGAAAGACTTTTAGTCCTTATCTTATGGGGCTTCCTTGAAGTATTAGCCTACCAGAAACACACTCTTTCCCTGCTTAAAATTCTTTGCTTTGCTTTCTGTAACCGCCACTTTCATTACTTTTCTACTTCTCTAGTTTCTCTTTCTCAGCCACCCTATGAGCTTTAAACCTCATAATTCCCTTGATTGCCAACATTCATTTTCTCTCCCCACATGATCTTATCTATTGGCCACGGCTGCAATGAAATATGGCTAATGAATCCCAAATCCTTATCTCCTGCACAGACATTGCCTCTGACCTTCAGACCTATAAACGTAATGTACCTCTTGATATTCCACAGGCCCCTTGAACATGCTTAACATTCAGCCTCACCTCTTTCTTCTTGAGGCAGTAAGCAGCAACACCATGCAATCATGTCAGATACGGAGGAGTCACTGCTGACACTCACCATCTCTTATCTAACTGGTCACAAGGTTCTTTTGATTCTAGCTTTTTAGTATCTTGAATCTGTCTTTTCCTTTTCATTTCCATTTAGTTCTCTAACTTCTACAATTGTTTCCTAACTTGCTTTATGGACCCAGCAAACCATTTTTTTATGTGGCAAAATACAAATCTGATCCTGACATTTCTCCTGCTTAAAATCTTTCAAAGGATCTGGCACGGTGGCTCATGCCTGTAATTCCAGCACTTTGGGAGGCCAAGGCGGGAGGATCACCTGAGCTCAACAGTTCGAGACCAGCCTGAGCTAGAGGAAGACATTGCCTCTAAACATTGTGGCGGGTGCCTCTAGTCCCAACTACTCGGGAGGCTGAGGTAAGAAAACTGCTTAAGCCCAGGAGTCTGTGGTTGTTGTGAGCTATGATGCTACAGCACTCTAGAGGGGGCAACAAAGTGAGACTCCGTCTCAAAAAAAAAAAACAAAAAACCAACCGAAGAACAACAAAAAAATCTTTCAAAGGCTTGCCCATTGCTTGCCATATTCATAGTGAAAAATCATCTAGTTGTATGTTATTTATTGTGTCTGTTTGCATATCTGCCATAAAAAGATCAGATATATACTGATAACACAGGGTAATTATTACTCTTTATTGGTTGTACATTTTAATATTAATGTCTTTCATCTCGTTTGAGAACTTACACATTTTTGAATCTCTTTACTTATCTCCTTCCAGTTCCTTAGGAATGAGCATGTATTTGTGTAATTGAATTCAATTAAATTTAACACTTAATTCTTATTAAACTTTTAAGGTTAATATTTGGTCAGTTTCTCTGTAAACCTTTCCATGAGAAGCTAGGAGTTGGGAGACCTGTTTGTAATCTCACTTTAGTCCCTAACTAGCTGTGTAACCTTGGGCAAGCTACTTAACTCTCTCTGGATCTTACTTTCTTAAAGGTTTGTACCAGGTAATGTCTTGGGTATCTCCTCATTCTCACATTACACAAGTAAATTTTTTCTTTCATGTAGTTCCTTTGGTGGCAGACTTGTGTAATATCCTATTCTGCTGAAAATATCACCCTTCTCCAACACAGTGTCCTCTCTTTGAGGCAGAACTTGCTTCTGCCCAAAACTATAATTTGTTTGGACAGTATTATGAACCCTAAGATGACAGCAGCAGTTACTATCCAAAAAGCAGAGGCAAGACTTAAATGTGAAGTGGGTCTTAGTCACATTTTAGATAAAATCCTTTTAAACAGCATAAACAGCCTGACTTGTAAAGAGTTGTGTGCCCAGAGCCAAAGGGAGGCCAATAGGGCTCAAAAGTATAACACAAGGATAGGAAGGAAGGAGTCAGACTTCGTAGGACCTTATGGTGCATGGTGAGGAGTTTGGGTTCTATTCTAAAAGATTTAAGCAGGCTAGTACATGATCTCATTTATGAAGAGGATAGTTACAAGTAAGCATAATAGTTTAGCTTTTTTGTTTTTTGGAGACAGTCTTAGCATGTTATCTCACACTAGAGTGCTAAGGCATTAGCCTAGCTCATAGCAACTTCAAACTGATTCTCCTGCCTCAGCCTCCCGAGTGGTTGGGACTACAGGTACCTGCCACAACGACCTAATTTGTATTTATTTATATATATATATATATACATACATATATATATGCATATATACACACATAAAAATATATATACATACGTATATATATGCATATATATACACATATGTGTATATATATAATATACATACACATATGTGTATGTATATTATATATATATAATATATACACATATGTGTATGTATATTATATATATATAATATATACATAAACATATGTGTATGTATATAATATATATATATATATATATATTTTTTTTTTTTTCAATTTTTGGCCAGGGCTGGGTTTGAACCTGCCACCTCTGGCATATGGGACAATTGGCACTGCCCTAATCTTTTGAGCAATAGGCACTGCCCTTATTTTTATATTTTTAGTAGAAGACGGGGTCTCATTCTTGCTCAGGCTGATCTCAAACTCCTGAACTCAAGGGATCCTCCTACCTTGGCTGCCTAGAGTGCTAGAATTACAGTTGTGAGCCATTATGCTCGGTCCTATATCTCTTAAATTTAACCTTATACCTAATTGATAAACACCAATTTCTAGTACTACTTGATAGGTCACTGGTCTCTCACCTAAGTACACCTTATTCATTATGCATTCCACCTTTATGTGTTTGCTCATGATGTTTTCCCTCTGGAATAATCTCCCCATGGACTTCTTTACTCAGTCTAAATCTCAACTATCCTTCAAAGATAAGGTCAAAACTCTTCACAGGGGACCTCCCCTGACATTCTCAGCCTACATTGCTCCTTTTCTCCCTTAGATTTTTTAAAACCAATATTGTATATTATTGTATACTCAATCATTCATTTAGCTTTTTTTGTCACTCTGTCACCCAAGCTAGAGTGCTATGGCATCAGCCTAGCTCACAGCAAACTCAAACTCCTGTGTTCCAACTATCCTCCTGCCTCAATTTCCTGAGGAGCTGGACTACAGGAATCTGCCATACTGGGCTAATTTCTCTTTTTTTTGAGAGAGAGATGGGGTCTCACTCTTGCTTAGGATGGTCTTAAAACTCCTAAGCTTAAGTGATCCTCCTATCTTGTCCTCCCTGAGTGCTGGGATTACAGGTGTGAGCCACCACACCTGGCCCCTCATTTAGCTTTTAATTAGCTTTAATTTGTATCTTATTTCCCTAATTAGATGAAATACACTAAGGAGCCTCCCATAATAGCAATCATAGCACTACATGCATACACCACACAAACTTCATTGTATAAATGAAGAAGCCGGTTGGCTGGAGTGGCTCATGCCTGTAATCCTAGCACTCTGGGAGGCTGAGGTGGGTGGATCACCCCAACTCAGGACTTACAGACCACCCTGAGCAAGAGCAAGAGCAAGACCTTATCTCTATTAAAAATAGAAAAAGAAAGAAAAAGAGAGAGAGAGAATGAACAAACTAGCCTGGTGTGGTGGTGCACACCTGTAGTCCTAGCTACTTGGGAAGCTGAGGCAAGAGGATCTCTTGAGCCCAAGAATTTGAGGTTGCTGTGATGTATGCTGACATCATAGCACTCTACCCTGGGTGATGGAGTGAGTGAGACTCTGTCTCAAAAAAAAAAAAAAAAAAATGAGGAAAAGAGGGAAAGGTTTCAAGACTTGTCAGTTAAAGTCAGGCAACTGGAGCTGCAGCATGTAAAGGGAGTATCATAAATTCTCCAATATTTCAAGTAGGCAAGATCCATGGTCTCCACTTCTGGTATAAGGGCTGTCTTTTTCTTCCTTCCTCAAAATCCCAACATCTTCAAGTAGGCAGATTTGAGATGCAGATCCTTTCTAACCACCTCCTTCAAACCACTCTAAAAACAGATCTATCTGTGGTTGAATTTTTAGGGGTTTACTCGCCCAACACAAGCAATCCCACTGAAGCTGTAATAACATGTCTAGCCGCCAGAGGACAGAGAGCGGCGGCAGAAGTCCTCAAGAGGTCAAAGGCACCGGCTGAAAGTTGGTTCTGCATCTGTGGCCATCAGGCTGCACTTACTGCCAGAAGTGCGTCTCCCTCCAGTCTCCAAATAGGCTCCTTTTCCTTTTCTAAAAAATGGGTCAGCGGTTCCCAAAGGCTGACCCTATAATACTAACCTTAAATGATTACCAATCATAACGAATGCATTTTAGCTGCAGGATTTAAAGGCAGAAAAGTAACAACAGAGATGTTATTATCTTGCTAACCTACCCAGAACCTGCTTCTTAGTTCTTCTGCCAATTAAAAAAAAAAGTCCTTTAGTCAGTGTCCACATGGCTATCCCACAATGAACAGTGCCTTTAGGGGTCAGTGTCCCAGTACGGTACATTGCAAATGGAATATTTTAAGAGTTAGATTATTCCTACACATAAATTCTGGCTCACGGAGTACACTCGCAGTGTGTTTTTCCATCATTAATGACATCTTTATGTGATATCCACGTGAGTACTTCCCAGTAGAAGGCAGCTTCACGCTCAAATGCTCAAAGAACACTGGAATAAAGCTCCGATTGTCCTATTTAACGATTCCAAGTCCTGGTTTGTCACCACCTCAGGTCTCTAGTTTTCCAAAGAGCATGAAGTTGACTCAAAACAAAGCTATTTTGATGAATTCAAATTTTTAAAAAATAAGGGAGGCAGAGTTGACTAAGGAAGGGTCCTCTCAACAGGGCAGTGACTCTCTGGTCTGATTTAAAGATGATTCTGTGCTGCCCCATGTAGAAAATAGTTTTGAAGAAAATTCTAAGGCTGCTTGTACTCATATTTGTAAATATAAATATAAGCACAGTAGTTTAGAAGCATTCATGTGCAAGCTTTTCTACCACAAACATAGTGATAGCTAAATGCCCAACAAACCTTCCGTGATTTTTCTTAAAGTACCTGGAACTTCTCTCCTAAGAGACAGCAGAGCCCTGCATTTTGGATTCGTCAGACGTTTCACAGAGCGATTGGAACTCTCTCAAATCAGTGTTTGCTTTTCTTTACGTCGGTGAGGCGGCTGGAAACAGCCCAAGGAGGAGGGAAAGGCTCTGCGTCTGGGTGGGGGCAAAAATCCTTCAGTACCTGTTGGGGCGCAGCGCTGCGGGCGCGCGGGTCCCGGCCGGACACCCCTGCCGGAGCGGAGGACGCGAACCCGGGGGGCGGCGGGCGCGCGGGCGCCGGAGGAGGAGGGGGAGCCGCGGGGCCGCCTCCTCCCGCAGCCCCGGCTCCTCCCAGCGGCGCCCGCGGAACCTGCCTCCGAGTCGCCCAACTCGGTCAGGGAACGTGACCTGACCCCTCCCCGCGCTGCCTAAACGAGGCGCGGAGCCGCGCTCCGGGCTGCGGCGGCTGCGGGGCCCCGCCCGGCGCCCACCGCCCACCGCCCACCGCCCACCGCCCTGCCCTCGCCTGTCTCCTCCTTTCCCCCGGGCTCTGCTGAGTTCATTCACTGGGATTGGTTTCAAGTGACGCCATCTCTTTATTTTTAAACCAATGACCTCATCCGCGCTTGAAGTTTCCTAACCAGCGACTCTTTCTCTTTCCCCCAACCCCCCACCCCCCCTGCTCTTCCCCCTCTTTTTGTGTACCACTTCTTGGGGGGCTTTAATCAGTTTTTTTTTTTTTTAAACAATTATCACGTCTCCCTCCTCCCCTTCCCCTTTCACCACGTGGGCCCTCACCTTTACCTCTTCAAGTTCTTCACCCCTTTCGACATTTTTTTTGAAAGCTGGTGGGGGGGTAGGGTGGAAAAGAAAGAGTGAAGAAAAGTTGCGAACGTCTCCTCTCCTCCTAAGCCTCCCGCCCCCTCCCACTCTTCAGCGAAGGAGAAGATAATATAGTGAAAAGAAGAGGAGGACCGAGCGACGGGACGGGACGCGAGCGGGAGCGCAGCCCCCTCCCGGCTCAGCGGTGGCGCCTCGCTAGCCCGGGAGGCGACGGGGGCCCGAGGGGAGACACCGTGACAACTTTCGTTTCCCTCTGAGGGAGCCGGGGGGTCAGCAGCCCCCAAAGTAAGTGGCCTGGGCGCGCCGCGCGGGGTGTGCGGGCGGGAGGCTGTGGGGAGAGGGGTGCCCGGCCGCGTGGACGCTCCGCGGCGCACCCCGACTTCGGGGCTGAGCTCTCGCGCTCTCCTGGCGTCTCGGCCACCCCTCCGAAGGCGGGATGGGGGCGACCGCGGCCCGGAGTCGCGCGAGCGTCGGAAGCGGGGGTGTAGGCCTCTCTGGGGGCCAGCTCGAGATGGAAGGGGGCGTGCTGCGGGGCGCGGGGTCATAGTCCGTGCACCACCGGGCGCGGGGTCACAGTCCGTGCACGGCCGGGCGCGGGGTCTCAGTCCCTGTACCCCCAGCCGCGCCGCGGCGCCGAGAGCGGGCTTGGGCTCGGCCCGCGGAGGGGAGCGATCGCCACGCGACGCGGCACCTTCGCGGGCGAAGCTGCTCACTTCCAGGCGCGACTGTTACACAACACGCCTGCCAACTGGGGCCCCGGCCTGACTGTTCCCATTATCCCAAATTCGCCTTTGGGGTAAGCAGCGCGGCCACCTGGGTAGTGACGGTGCTTTTTTCAACCAACCAAAAATCCCCCCCAAAACAAACAAAACAAAACTCAGTTTTCCTGCAGGAGCTCGGGTCATGGTGTTGGGGACCCGGTGCGCTAGTGACTTGTTTACATTAGCTGTAAAACGTGAGAAAGCAGGAGGCCCAGCAGGACAACTGAGGGTCTGTGTCATGTGTAGCTTCATGTAATAAAACACCACGGCGGAAAATAGGTATGCAAAAATCTAAGTTTTCAGATTCTGGGTTTATTTCCTAAAGAAAACCAGTGAAGAACCTGAGAAAACACCAATAGATCTGAAAATGAATGGATACTGGAGAATCCTAAAGTTTAGGAAATGTCATGTGCCAAGATCCTTGGCGTTTTGAAGTCCTGCGTGTCTCAATTGTTCGGAGAAAGAAATCTCTCACCAGCCTGTGATGAATAAGTAAGGTGGGGAGGAAAAACCTGTTGCATAATCTAATTTGCCGTGGGGTTTGCTGTGCCGTCCCCTTGAACCTAGGGGAAGTGAATTAAGCAGCAGGGTTTTAAAACTCTGTGAAGTTTTTATTTACCCAGTGCTCCGGCTGCCACTTCTGCTTTAAAAGGTTATAAGTAAATACTCTACTATTACAAGTGAACCAAACCTATCAAACCTGTTTAGAAAATGACCGGGTATGTTTCTTTCTCTTCTTTCTTTTCCGTGTGTGTGAAATTTACCATCTATGAAAGACCTTCTGAATACTATGTGGGGGACTGTCAGAAAAATGCCTCTTTATGCCACACTTTATGGGCTGATGGAAAGTACATGTAGATGGCAACTTTTTTCAGAAGATTTATACTATTTCATCTCCATCAAGAAAAGAGGTTGTTAAGGTAAATTTTTGAAAGAAGAAAGAATTCTTAGTAATTAATTACTCTTTACTTTTCCTTGAGAACCACATATATTGGTATTGGTGGACACAGCTTGGAAGGCTGTAATTAATTGAGGTTTGTAGAGTGTGAAGGCAGCAGGCTGGAAAAGTAAAATAAAAAACTAAGAATATATGTCTTTGTGTAGGTATTTTAGACAGAATGAGACTAGGCACTGTGAAAGGCTTTTGTTTTTTAAATACAATTGTGGAATTTACTGAGTTTGAAGACACTGAAGAAGGTTGCTTTAAAAAAAATTATTTGGCTGTTATTTAGCATCTTATGTCAAAATTTGGGCTAAATAACACCAGCCCAGGAGTTGGGATTTAGGTATAATAATTTGCACTTATCAAAAATCTGCATGGGGGAAAATTAGAAATGAGTTCTTTTTGAATTCTGGTAATGTGAATAGTATATTAAATTGGTTCGAGGACCATAAATCTATATTCAAATGCAAACAAATTTGTAGACTTTGGTAATAGTTAAAGATTTTTTAGTATTTATCTCTAGCATATCAGCAACTCAAAGTAAAATATCTGATTTAGCTTAAATTGTGCTTATTTTACTTTCATGTTTCAGATAGTGCATAATTATGGAAGGAGCTAGGAACAGAGCTGCAGGATTTTTCAGTTTTGTTCCTTTTTCTATTTGGGGAGTTCTTTTCCCTTGGTTCAGTTTGGTGAATGTAATTGAGTACCTGTAAAACAAAAATAATCATGTAAAATTGGGGGGTTAGGGGTCTGTTTGGCCAAAAGCTTAATGGCAGTTAACGGAGAAGAGGGCAAAAGAGAAGATCCTATTGAAAACCCAGTCCTTTTCCTTTTTCCTATACATTTTAAAAATTATTTGTGGCATGTTTGGGAGTGGAAGTGAGGCCAAAATCAGGGTTTAACAATAAGTCTAAGAAGATAGATGAGTTTAAGCTGGGGCCAGGGAAGAAGCAGGACTGATGCATGAGTTTGTTTTGATGCTTTATGCGCCTATATTTGGAATTTAATTAGAATTTTTAGCATATAGACTTAATATATTGATGAAGCTGACTTACACAGTTATCTAATTTTAAAGTTTTTCTAGTTTTAACTAATCATGAAATCCTAGTACATATATACTTTGCTAGAATTATCAGTGTAGTTTATCTTGGAACCCCAACTTTTCCTGTAGTATCTGACAAAAACAGTTTTCTATCCTTTGATATTTGAACAAAAAATTTTACTGGACATTTGTTTTTAAAATGCTTTCATGTTCACAATGTCAAGTTCATTTAAAAAATGGTTTGCATTCTCAAGCAAAAGATACCTTAGTCTGAAGAAGTAAATTAGTACAGAGTAAATTGATCTGGATCAGAATCCCAAGAAAGGGAGGAGATAACTTAGAGGAAACAGAAATAAGATTTTAATAACAGATTTCATCAGATTGAAGGAACTAGTTAAAAAGACTTCATAGGAAAAACTACAGTTGATGCTTGGTTGGCTTTTTAAAAAAGTAATATCAAATTTTAAAACCAAGACAGATATTCTCTATTATAAAAGAAAATCTTACTAATGTTGGATTAAACAAAAACATAATTAAGAAAGTAAATCTTATCCAAAGCTACACATGATATGTTTCAAAGCCAGATGTCAGGTTTCTTCTGATTTTCTTATGTTGTAGATAATCTGTTATTTTTGTACATTTCATTAGCTGAGTTGATCAAGGGTTGGCTGTGTGAAGGGAGTTTCATAAAGGGTTGGGTGAATTTAAAGGAGCAGGCTCACAATTTAAGAACTGGCCATTTTTATACACAGTGATTGATATAGAGAGTTAGAAATTTAATCATATAAATGGAGGAAACAAGAGTGGCTCAAAAGAAGGATCTAAAAACAGATTACTGAGGACAGGTACAAAGGAATAATAAAAGCTTGCCAGGAGTGTGATCAGTAAAGAAGGAAATGGGATATATCTTGGCAAGAAAGGAAAAAGGCATAAATGGAAAAATACCCTTCCATACCTCAGCAACAAGAAGAGAGCAATGAAATTTCACCCCTTTCTTGGTTGAGATTAGAAACTTCTTTATAGATATCACCAAAAAGTCACTAAGTTTTTTTTTTTTTTAATTACATAAAAAAATTTAATCTTGGGAGAGGGGAATGGATAAAGTAAATTATCAACATAAAATATGATTACGTATGAATATAAAACTTGGAATTGCCATAGATAAATTTCAAGTAAAAGGGAACAGACTACATTTTCATGGGCAAGAAGTTGAAGTTGTTAACTGGATTAACAGAATTTCTGCATTAACTACAGACATAATCAAGCAAAACATTTATTAATGCTATACTATTTACAAGTCTTGAGGTGGCTACCAAAAGTTGGAGACTTGGGCCCATGCCCTTCAGGAGAATAGGTTTCTACACATTAACTTTACTAGCTTTTTAAAAAATAATTTTAAGGGAGATATGTACATATGTAAAGCTGTCAGACAGCAGATAAGTGCCAGATTCAGGGTATAAGGGAGAGGAAAGCCCAGAGAGGCAATCTTCATAGAGATAACAGAATTTGACCCTGGTCTTATAGGTCTCGGTTAACATGTATATAGTGGAAGGGAAGTGGGGGAAGATCACAGGGGGACACTATTCATCCATTTCTTCATTTAGCAGATTTCTGTTGAGCCTTTACTAAGTGCTAGATAACTAGCTTTACAGTAGAATATAAGATACAGTTTTGGGGGCGGTACCTGTGGCTCAAAGGAGTAGGGTGCTGGCCCTAATATGCTGGAGGTGGTGGGTTCCAACCCAGCCCCAGCCAAAAACTGCAAAAAACAGACAACAAAAAAAAAACCGATATAGTTTTTGCTCTTGTGGAATTTTTAGTCTAGTGGGAGAAGGCAGAAGGACAAAAAGGACAAAAAGAAGGCAAATAAACAAATAATGCATGAAAAATCTGATGTCAGTAATAAGTAGTGAAGATAATGATCCAGGTCAAGGAAATGTAGAGGCTAGAGTCCCACTTATTCTGTGAATAACCTGTTTTGCCTCTAATATTCTGATGAATACTGTTAATTTTACAACTTTTTAATACTGGTGTACAGTCCAAACCAATTTGAACAGAATTCTACACATTAACTTTACCTAGCTTTTAAAAAAAGAAACCTATGACTTTTTCTTTAGGTTGTAGCATGCAAACTTAGATTTTTTAAAAGAATTCCTTGTTAACAGTTTATCCGCAGTTCTTTTGCTGCCAGTTGCTAAGAATTTCATGTTCTTTGCAATGAGGTTAATATCATTGTTTTCTGTTTAAGTTTTTGTGTGTTGAGTTATATTCTTAGGTTAGATTGTTCACTAGAACCATAATCACGATAGTGTTATAAAGTGAAGCTAAATTACAAGAATAGTTTGTTTTGACAGTCCAGAGCATACAAAAGAAAAGATCTACCATGTCAGTACGCTGTTGGGTAGTATGTGGTGGTATGCACCTGTAGTCCCAGGAGACTGAGCCAGGAAGGTCACTTGAGCCCAGTTTAAATCCAGCCTGGGCAACAGGGTGAGACCTGGTGTCTGAAGAAAATGAAAATAGAAAGAGACTAAATCTACAAAAAAATGTAAGTAAGCTATTGGGCTCGAATACCAATACATACAATAGGGGAAGGGCTCATCTGCTTGGTGTAAGAATCAAATGACAAATTTGAACTGTTTTGTGCTCATTATGCTTAATTATGTCTCCTTAAAGATTTGTATTGGGATTTGTAGTGGTGTAGAGATTTGTAGTAGCCTCACTGAAAATATTTTAAAATTAAAAATTTTCATTTTATAAATAGTAAAAACTTGAAACAAAAACGTTCGGAAGTCTGGATTTTTACCATAGTTATCTGACTGCCAGATTTGTTTTATTGAAGATATCCTTTATAGTGTCAACTAAAAACTGGTATTATCAGGGACTGTTTCATGTTTTCTGGCATATTTATAAAGTGCTTTTGAAGCATTCTTTTTATTTTATTTTATTTTATGACAAAGTCTTGTACTGTCACTCAGGCTAGAGTGTATTGGGGTTATTATAGTTCATAACAACCTCAAACTCCTGGGTTCAAGCTGTCTTCCTGCCTCAGCCTCCCAAGTAGCTAGGACTACAGGTGTGCGCCACCATGTTAGGCTAATTTTTCTGTTTTTTAATAGAGACAGGGTCTCACTCTTGCTTAGGCTTTCTCACACTCTTGGCCTCAAGCAATCCTCCTGCTTCAGCTTCCCAAAGTGCTGGGATAGCAGGGGTAAGTCAGCATACCTGGCCATTCATTCTCAGGCATTCTTTGAGAAATAGGTTCTATCCCTTTCTCCATTCTTTTTGCAGTTTTAAACTGAAAAAAACAAAAACAAAAACAAAACTTACAGGTAAAATTGAGGTGAAGCATTCCAAAAGGGGTTTATATTAAGTATGTTTTTCTGTAGAGCCAAATCCCTTGAAATTTATTCTACATGCAACTAACCGATTTTCATCTACAGGATACTTGATACAAATCTTAGCAAAATAAAACAATTTTAAGACAAAGTAGAGGCAAGGCACAGTGGTGTATGCCTGTAGTTGCAGCTACTCAGGAAGCTGAGGCAGGAGGATTTTTGAGCCCAGGCAGGAGTTTAGAGGAGGCAGTGAGAGCATTGATTGTGCCACTGTACTCCAGCCTGGGTGACAGAGCAAGACCCCATCTCTTAAAACAACAACAACAAAAACAAGGTAGGAAAATCTTCAGTGTTCTAAACTAAATTCAAATTTGTTTTAATGTTTGTCTGGGGGTGGGATGGGGGCACACTGCAGTTCATAGAAATAAAGATAAATTATAATGATTTTGCAAGGTAATTAATACCAAATATATTCTTCCTCTTAAAATTAATGGGGAAAGGCCTGTGTAGAGAAGTATATGCTACTTTGCTGGGTGCATTGCATACCAGTTTTTAAACTACATAGCTCATATCCTAGGGTAGTGCCTAGTAGAGCCACCTGTTGACAATGTTTACTGAATAATTTGAATTAATTCTCGCAACTGTTATAGAACTTCCATTATACCTCTAGGTTAGAGCACTGTTGTTTTTTTTTAATGTGGTTTTCTACATGGTTTAGAGCACTGTTTTTTGAGCTTGAATTACAACCTGTAGGAGTTGACTTACAGTCTTGGGCACCTGACTCTTTTGAGCAGTATATTTGTACTAGAACCAGGTTCCCAACCTCACCTTCAACTTAGAAGGCTGTGGCTGACTGACCTCATCCTTTCCAAAAGGCTGGGTGGTTGTTTCCTGTTACCTTTTTCCGTTCACAGTCTAACAACTCCTTCCCTCCCTAAGCAGCTGAGCTGTCCTCTCTGGTCACTGTACCAAAGTACACGTGTAGCCATGCTGACCTATTTTGTAGAAGGTTGGTTGGTGTTTGGTTGGTAGAAAAGAACATTCCTCAGGAAGATAGTCCTTTGTTTTGTAAACTGTACATGGTATATGAAGCATGGTATTATTTCCTCTTTTAAAAAAATTTTTTTTTATTTCCTCTTTCTTCTTAGCTGTAGTTAAAAGTCTTGGGTTCACTTGGAAAAGAACTGGTAATAATGATATTTTGATAATACAGACCAACTAAAAACTCACAAAGACATTTTATTGAGGTGGTCAGGAAACTTGAACATGGAGTGTGTACTAGGTGATAATTAGGAATTAGTACCATATTATTTTCAGCTATGATAATACTATTGTGGTTATGTTAAAATATTCTCATCTGTCAAAGATACATATAGAAATATTTATGGGCATAATAAAATGATGTCGTATATTTGTTTTAAAAAACTTCAGGATAGGCACAAGCATTCAAGTAAGAAATAAAACAATAATAGCAAGTTTTTGAAAATTGTTGAAGCTGAGAAACAGGCATATTAGGGCTTGTTATTTTCTGTACATTTGTGTATATTTGGAAATGTTCATAATGTTGAGTTTAGATACATACTACTAACTATAACTGTATGGGAAGAAACTTAATGCAATGAAATTATGTGGTTAGAACTTTGTGCTAATGGGCTAATCAAAAATCTCCATTTTGCGTTCTTTGTAAGCTCTGTTTTTAGTAACAAATTTTTAAGAATAGGGAGAATTTCATTGAAACGTCATAAGAAGTACTTAAAACTTTTAAACTCTGAGAGCTTATAATGGTAATATAACTTGTAGTTCACAAATTCCTTTTCCATAATCTTATTTCTCTTATCCTCAGAACAAGACAGAAGTTGTCCACTTTACAAATGAGGAAACTAATGCCTTAGAAAGAGTAGGTAATTTATTCAAATCCCAAAGCAAATAAGAAATCATGCTGGAACTAGAGTCAAGTTCTTCTGATTTGTATTGACAGGTGCCCTTTCTCTGATACACATATACTTGTAAGTGCTCTTTTACAGTCTGTTGCCCAGGCTAGGCTAGAGTTCATAATATTGAGTTTAGATGTATACTACCAACTTAAAAAAAAAATTGTCAAACATTAAGTGGATAACATAAATAACATACTTTTATGAAAGAGGTATTCTAAAACAAAGGAATCTAGTGAGAAGCATGGAGGTGCTTTACTTTTTGCCATTCTCTTTGGAGTACTGCCTAATAGAAGATAGCTTGATTTGCTTAACCGCTTCTGTATTCAATCTGTTGTGATGTTGTTTTGGTTGAAATACACATATTTGAGGAACACCTGACTACACACAGATACATAGTTGAAAAAGGGTGAAAAATATCATTAGTCTTTTCAGGTAATAATGAAGATTTTTTGATGTACCAAATTCAACAAGTGGCAATTTTTTTTTTCCTTTGAGACAGAGTCTCACTATGTTGCCCTCAGTAGAGTGTGCTGTGATGTCACAGCTCACAGCAACCTCCAACTCTTGGGCTTAAGCAATTCTCTTGCCTCAGCCTCTGAAGTATCTGGGACTATAGGCGCCCGCCACAACGCCCAGCTATTTTTTGTTGCAGTTGTCATTGTTGTTTAGCTGGCCCGGGCCAGGTTTGAACCTACCAGCTTTGGTGTATGTGGCTGGCGCCATGACCACTATGCTACTGGCACTGAGCCAAGTGGCAGATTGTTAAAGGTTAGTTGCACCATTGAATCTGACACTATATCAATGATATTTTTTAACTCTAACATTAAAATCTGCTGGTCTATCTTACACTTTGAATAAATCTTTGACCTGTGTGTGATTTTGTAACATTGGTTATTCATGAAATAACTGAGGGGAATAAGTTATGCAGATCTTTGAAATGTTGGCACATTCAGTTACACAATATAGTATGACTCAGTCTCACCAAAAAACTTTTTTAAGATTAGGAAAATGTCAGTTTCTTGGTGGCAAAGTTAAGTTTTCCAAAATACAAATTTTCTTTCGAAAGCTCAGAGTTTGTCATTGGCAATAGATACTGTGCATTTTCCTTGAAGTGACAGGCTCACTTCATTCATTTTCTACAGAAAATGTCCGTTGCATACCCAAGTCTGAATGACTATAAGTTGCGTGCCAGTCGTTCTTTTCAGCAAAAATTGTATTCTATGAGAAAAGCTAAAAACGCAAGCAATTGCATAAAGGCTTTGCCTCAGATAGGCACTGTGCTTATGTATGCAGCAGAAGTGCTTTGTGTGTGCTTCTCCCTTTGTCACACAGAAGAGTAAAAAGAGGTGAAATTTAATAAAATTAATAGCTTTTATTATTTTATCAAGGACATGGTTAAGTAAAACTGGCTTTTTAAAATGCTAGGCAGTGAAGACTATACAAGCACTTTTCATTAGCTGTCAGAATGGCACATCGTCATCACATACCATGTATCCTCTGGAGTCACCATTGTATACTCAGAAAATGAAAGAGAAAAAGGCAGGTAACATCTTTGTATTAAAAATAGTTTTAACATTGTATATCCCCTAAAGGGATCACCCGGACCACCATCTCTGCATCACACTTTGAAAACTGCTGGTGTAAACTACTGTTGTGTGCTAACATCTTTTTAGAGCAGTCTGACACACATATCTACATCAATAAAGTAATGTTTCCATCTTAACATTTAATTTGTCAAGGAGAAGGGACTATGCTAGTGTGTGGTTTTGAGCCATTTGACCCAGAGACCATAATGGGTGGAAAGTCCCATAACCTTGGAGGGTAGTAGCTGAAAGGCAGACAGAAGGGAGGAGTCAGTAAATTACTTTACAGCTTCCCCCCAAAATGAGCATTTGTTCTTTCTCTCTTTTTTTCCATAAAAAGCACTATGCCCACATATATGCACATACACCTGTTTATACATGTACTTATTTATATTTTTATTCAAAATCAGGGGTACTGAATCATTTTTTCCTTTGAATTATAAGAGAAGAGAGGTTAATATACCTGAGAGAACAGAGTGCTCATGGCTGTTGTTCCATGCAGCTAAGGAGGCTGTTGACCACTCCACATCCTAAAATCTAAGGGATAATGAGACAAAGGAGGTTAGAAAGGAGAAATGGTGAAAGACAATGAATGGAATAGGCGTTAGTGATCACGGTAATAGCTATAGGCAGAACTGGGCTGTGGACAGAGTGAACCTGCAAGGGCGTAGAAGATTCCAGGATGAACTGGGTTCCCCTCTGTGCTGGATGCTGAATAACGGGTTGGGGTAAGTATAGCAGTGATGCAACAGGGATCATGTAGATGAACATGTATTAATGATTTCCATCAAGATACAGTAAACAAACCTTAAAAATAACGGGACTAGATAGTTGGACTTGTAACGTTTGCCAATATTCCAATTCTATTATTACTATTGTTAGTTATTTATTTATTTACGACAGGATGGTCTCACTGTGTTGCCCAAGCTGGAGTGCAATGGTGTGATCATAGCTTGCTGTAACTTTGAATTTGTGGGCTCAAGAGATCCTCCTGCCTAAGCCCCCCGAGTAATTGGGACAACAGGCACACATCACAATGCTTGGCTAATTAAAAAATGTTTTTCTTGGGCAGCGCCTGTAGCTCCAAAGGAGTAGGATGCCGGCCCCACATACCGGAGGTGGCGGGTTCAAACCTGGCCCGGGCCAAAAACTGCAAAAAAAAAAGAAAATTTTTTTTTTTCCCTGTACAGACTGTATCTCATTATGTTGCTCAGGTTAGTCTTGAACTCCTGGGCTCAAGCCATCCACCTTGGTCTCCTACAGTGCTTAGATTACAAGCATCAGCCATTGTGTGCAGCCCTAGTTCTCTTGTTAACTCATATTCAGTTACAGTAGGGGCAAATAGCAATACTACTGTTTTTAGATATCTAGACTACTGGTAGTATCTCTAATAAAGATCTTGATTTGGAGCAGTTATTCATATTACTTCTGCCCCAGATTTCCATTGGAAATGATAAACTAATTGCATTTTTATTTTAATAGAAAGAGATATACATATGTGTATGTGGCTGTAAGCAAAATATCTTCAGTACAATATTCTGATGAAGTGCCCTCTATACCAATAGATAAGGTATTTTTAAACATTACTGTAAAAAATCTGGTAGAATAGCCCCTTGTGCTTGTTGGGCATTTGTTCTTATTTGCTTTGTTTTTTTGAGTAGGGTCTCACCCTATCATCCTGAGTAGAGGGCTGTGGCGTCATAGCTCACACCAACTTCAAACTCTAGGGCTTAAATGATCCTCTTGTCTCAGCTTCCCAAGTAGCTGAAACTACAGGCGTATGCCACTACACCTGCCTGGTTTTTCTATTTTTAGTAGAGACTGGGTCTTCCTCTTGCTCAGGCTGGTCTTGAATTCCTAAGTTCAAGCAATTTGCACCTGCCTTGGCCTGCCAGAGTGCTAGGATTACAGGCGTGAGCCATCACACCCAGCCCTGTTCTTATTTATGCTATGTTTTTGATTCAGATAAAATTAAAGGATAGCTAAAGGAAATTGATTTCCTTTGTGAGTTGTAGCAAATAAATTTTACTTAAATGAAGCAGAACTTTGATGTTTCAAGTACCTTAAAATGATAGTCTGCTTCTGTTTCAAAGCAAGTGATGATCTGGCTGCATATGGAATCTTGTTAAGGTTTTGTGAATTTGGATATACAATGAGTTGAAAATCATATTACTACATCTAACAAATCATGAAACTACAGAGATTATAAATGAGTCTATTAAAATAAGTTAGTCTGTGGCTCGGCACCTGTAGCTCAGTGGCTAGGGCGCCAGCTACATACACCAGAGCTGGAGGGTACATACATCCAGCCCGGGCCTGCCAAACAACAATGACAACTACAACCAAAAAATAGCTGAGCGTTGTGGTGGGCACCTATAGTCCCAGCTACTGGGAGGTTAAGGCAAGAGAATCGCTTAAGCCCCAGAGTTTGAGGTTGCTGTGAGCTGTGACGCCACAGCACTCTACCAGGGACACAGAAAATGTCAATCCTATACCCAGTAAAAATCTTTTCTTTTTTTTAAGAGTCTTACTTTGTCACCCAGGCTGGAGTACATTGCAGGATGATAGCTCACTGCCATCTCCAACCCCTGAACTCAAGTGGTCCTTCCACCTCAGCCTCCCAAGTAACTGGGAATTCAGGCACACGCCGCTATGTCTGGCTGATTTTTAGATTTTTTTTTGTAGAAGTGGCTGCTTTCTTTGTTGAACTCCTGGGCTCAGGCTATCCTTCTACCTCAGCCTCCTGCTGGGATTATATGAGTGAGCTATCAACCTTGACCCCAACAAAAATCTTAATAGAAGGATTCCACTGCACTTTATTTATTTTTGGTATATACTGGAGGTAAATGTTGTTAAATTTTTTATTTTAAGGGCTAGAAAGCATCTACAATTTAGGGTGTATTTTTGAGTATACATGTGTACATTCATTTTTAACAGCTGCTTTAGTAGGGTCAGCATCTAATTTTGTTATCACAATATATCCAAATAATCAGTTAGAAACCTTCTCCTTCTACTGAAAACCTCTTAGGAATATAATTAGACTGAACACATTGGCTCACTCCTGTAATCCCAGCTCTTTGGGTGGCAGAGGTGGGAGGATTGCTTGAGGCCAGAAATTTGAAACCAGCATGAGTAGCAAGACCCCATCTCTAAAAAAAAAAAAAATTAGATGGATGTGGTGGCACACAGCTGTAGTGCCAGCTGCTTGGGAGGCTGATACAGGAGAATTGCTTGAACTTGGGTTTGTTGATACAGCCTGAGCAATAGAGTGAAACCCTGTCTCTGAGAAACAATATAATTAAAGCAATTACTTTCCATTCTGTGAATGACTCAGAGCTTTGTTAATGTAAATATTTGAGAAGATTGATTTTATAGCTTCTTGGTTTTATAAACAACAGTAAAAATCATGTACAATGGAAAACCCCTTCTTGTCTTGTCCTACCAGCAGTCCCAACTGAAGGACAAACTTGAGTGATTTTTGTTAAAAATCAATGGTTTGTATGCTTCTAGATATTGTCAGAGGCTGTCTCATTATAGAATATAATGTGATGTTAGATTTTAAAAAAAAATAGTATATTTTGGGGAGAATTTCCAAGTACCAAGTGTTGGGGAGTATGGTATTCACCTGCCAGGAAAAAAAAATAGTTTTATAGAAGTTTTTAATAAAAATTGTTGTGAAATTAGTGGAGATTTTAATTATAGAAATGACCTTAAGTCATCCTTAAAATAAGCACATTGACTTTTGAGTCTACTAGGCATTTTTCTGGACAAAAGATCCATTCTTTTGCCAATGGTGTTCTTGTCATCAGAATGAACCTTCGTGAACAGTGTGTATAATACTTAGTGACTTCTACAAGTGATGGATTAGAAGGAATGCAGAGAAGTTGCATGTGGCCTTGGTCATCAGGAGCTTATGCTTGTTTGTGGCATTTATTAATTATCTACTCTTTATAGTTTAACAAAACACTATAAAACACTCATTATTTTTTTTCCCTAGGTATCCTTCAACTGGGGGGTCCATAACCCACTCCACTTTTCTAGGCTGAGGGCTAAAGTCATGATTAGAAATGGACAGTCAACCTTGAAGTCCTCTCTTGACTATTTCCCCTTCAGTCCTAGAATTGCAGACCTGCCCTGCTTGCTCTGAGAGCAGTGTGTCAGCTGGCTGCTGCTGGAGGATAGTTTGGGTGAAGGGAGATAATGTCCTAGAGCAGTTCTTGGCGCCTTTAGGGTGTGAAACATCAAGAGGGACTCAACAAGAAAAAGCAAGAGATCTATTGCCATTTTCTTTTTCATTTAATTGTAAAAAAAAAAAAAACACCCCAATGTACTATCTTAATTATTTTTAAATGTATAGTTGAGTAGTATTAAATATATCCACGTTGGGTGGCACCTATGGCTCAATGAGTAGGGTGCCAGCCCCATATACCGAGGGTGGCGGTTCAAACCCAGCCCCGACCAAACTGCAACAACATTAACAACAAAAAAATAGCCAGGTCAACGTTGTGGTGGGCACCTGTAGTCCTCAGCTACTCGGGAGGCTGAGGCAAGAGAATCGCCTAAGCCTAAGAGCTGGAGGTTGCTGTGAGCTGTTACATCATGGCACTCTACCGAGGGTGACATAATGAGACTCTGTCTCTTAAAAAAAAAAAGAATGAAAAGTGAGAGACACAAAGATTAGGCTAATAAGCAATAGTACACTCCAAGAGGGCAGGAGTGGGCATACATTCAGACAAATGATGGCCCTAGGGTCTCTGTGTCATCCCTTTCTCTCGCATCAGTCTCTCCTCTGTCCAGAGATAGTTACTCAAAAGCCCCAAGCAAGAAGACCACCCTCTCCCACAGAATGGAGACCTGCCCCTCCCCCCATCCCCTCAACTCTGGGTCCCTAAAATATAATAAATAAATAAATATATCCACATTGTTGTGAAATAGATTTCTATAATTTTTTTATTTGGCAAATCTGAAACTATAGCTATTAAACAACAACTTCCCTTTTCTCTCTCCCACCAGGCTCTGGTAACTGCCATTCTACATTTTCTTTCTATGAATTTGGCTACTCTAGATACCTTAAATAAGTGGAATTATATAGTATTTGTTTTTTTGAGACTGGCTTGTTTCACTTAGCATGGTATCTTTAAGGTTCACCCATGTACATGTGGCAGGATTTCCTTCTTTTTAAGGCTGGATAATGTTCTATTTATATATTTACATATATATGTATGTATATATACACACATACACACCACATTTTGTTCATTCATCTGTGGATGAAAATTTGGGCAGTTTCCACCTCTTGGCTATTGTAAATACTGCTATGAACATGGGTATTGAAATATTCCCCCTCCCCTCTTTTTTGAGACAGTCTCATGTGCACAAGGATTCCAGTTTCTTTACTTCCTTACCAACATTTATTTTATTTCATTTTTTTTGTAGTAGATATCCTAATGATATCTCATTGAGTTTGCATTTCTCTGATGATTAGTGATGTTCAGCGTCTTTTCATATAATTGGCCATTTGTCTATCATCTGTGGACAAATGTCTGTTGAAGTCCTTTGTCTTTTTTTTTTTTTTTCTTTTTTGCAGTTTTTTGGCTGGGCTGGGTTTCAACCCACCACCTCCTGCATATGGGGTTGGCGCCCTACCCCTTTGAGCCACAGGTGCTACCCTGCCCATCTTTTTAATGAGGTTGTTTGATTTTTTTTGTTGTTGAATTGTGGGATGTCTTTTTCTTTTTACAATATGAATCAGTGTCTTAGAACTACTACAAAGAAATAGTGTAGGGACACAAAAAATGGAGTGAGGGGACTATACCGGCCATCATCTCTGCCTCTCTCATCACTAGCCATTACCAACCAGTACAGCCTGCTGAGTTGAGGATTTCCAAATCCTTAGAAGAGATTTGTAGGGCTCAGTCTTCTTTTCCTCCCCTTCTTCCTATCTATAAACCAGGGTGATGACTAAGTGATATCTGAGGTTTCTTCCAGCTTTAAAATTCTGAATTTTGAAAGTAATTGCCATTTACCTGTTGAACCTCTTGTGCTTAAAATTTTCTTGGAATCTCAGTTTCGACTCCTAGACTGAAATCTTTGCCAGCCTATGGCTAGCAGGTGACATACTAGATTTTCAGTTTCTTAATTTTTTTTTTTTTTTTTTTTTTTTTTGAGACAAAGTCTCGCTCTGTTGCCTGGGATAGATCCGATAGTTCACAGTGGTCTCATCATCACTCACCACAACCTTGCACTCTTGGGCTCAAGTGATCCTCCTGCCTCAGCCTCCTGAGTAGCTGGGACTTTAGATGCATATCACCTGGCTAATCAGTTTTCTAACTTTTATTTTTTATTTATTTATTTTTTTGAGACAGACTCTTACTTTGTTGCCTCCAGTAGAGTACCCTGGTGTCATAATACCCTAGTGTCATAGCTCACGGCAACCTCTAACACTTGGGCTCAGGTGATTCTCTTGCCTCAGCCTCCTGAGTAGCTGGGACTATAGCTACCTGCCACAATGCTTGGCTATTTTTAGAGATGGGGTGTGGCTGTAGCTTAGGCTGGTCTTGAATTTGTGAGCTCAGGCAATCTGCCCACCTCAGCCTTCCAAAGTGCTGGGATTATAGGCATGTGCCACCATGCCTGACAGTTTACTAACTTTTAATCTTATTCATTTTCCTAGTTACAGAGTCACATCGAAATCCTGGCATTAAAGATTAATTAATTAATTAATTCCTTCCTCCCTCCCTCCCTCCCTCTTTCTTTCTCTTTCATTTTTTTGAGACAGGTTCTCAACTCTTGTTCCCAGGCTAGAGTGCAGTGGTGTCATCATAGCTCACAGCAAACTTAAATTCCTGAGTTTAAGCAATCTTCCTGGCTCAGCCTCCTGAGTAGCTGGGAGTATAGGTGTACTTCTGCTGTGCCTAGCTACTGTTTCAATTTTTAGTAGAGACAGGTCTCACTCTTGCTCAGGCTGGTCTTGAACTCCTGACTCCAACAATCCTCCTGATCCTCCTGCCTGACCCCAATGATCCTCCTGTCCAGAGTGTTAGGATTACAGGTGTAGCCACCACACCTGGCCTCTGGTTGATTTTTCTGTTTTTTGTAGAGATGGCTCTTGCTCTTGATCAGGGTGGTCTCAAACTCTTACCTGAGGCAGTCCTCCCACCTAGACCTCCCAAAGTGCTGGGATTATAGGCATGAGCCATTGTGGCTACCCAAGGTTCTTTAACTGCTGCTATATATAAGTCTTATAGTAGGTATGTCATACATTGGTGGAGTTTGTACTTTACCCTGGAGATACGCCGATTTTTGTTTTTTAATGCCTACTCACAGTCATGAGGAAGTAGAAGCTGTTTTGTTGCTTTAAATACTTAGAGTAAACAGAATAACCAGTCCAAATTCAGTGAAATTTTATTTCTGTAAGGATATCTATATTTTTAAGTGTTAAATGCCAGGCTTAAAGAAATATTACACATTTATTCCTTGTTCATGACTCTCATGTAATGATATGAAAATAATTAAGCGGAAGGAATAATGTGGTTGTGGTTAAGGTTGAAGGGTACTATGTGTATCCTGCTATATTCTTAGAAAATAATTTATAGGTTTCAAGTACTTGATATTTAAATTTTTTGCATCTTATAGATATTATCTGACAGATCACCAATCCTGAGGGAGCTTGTTTTAGTTCTATGGAGTTACCTGTTATTGCCATATGGTGCTGTGACTTAAAATGCTAATAGTACTTTCATGCTAACAGTACTCTAGGAAGAACAAAGTAAATAAGAAAAATTCAGTAACCAAATAGGAATGGGTGAGGAATATGTATGGTGGTGTAGAATTTGTGAATTATTAGTAGTGTTTGTGAGAGAACCCAAGGTATCTATCTGGCACTGTCTTTGTGCTGAACCACCTTTGTGACCATCTGTATTGCTTTCTGGCATCTGGTCAGGTCTTTTTGGACCATTAACCCCTTTTCCCAAAATACTTAACACAGCTGGGTGCATGAATAGAGGAGGTAATGCAAGGGACTGAAACATTTTCAGAGAACTGCATTGTAGAAAGTTACCAAAACATTCAGGGCTACCCTAGATTCTTTTTTGGGGGTGGGGAGGGAGAGCTTTCTATAAGAAATTTGCCTGTTTAAAAAAAGAGCCAAGGCTCAGTGCCTGTGGCCCAAGAGGCTAGGACACCAGCCATATACACCTGACTGGTGGGTTCGAATCCAGCCCGGGCCCGCCAAATAACAATGACGGCTGCAACCAAAAAAAAAAAAAAAAAAATAGCCGGGCGTTGTGGAGGGCACCTGTGGTCCCAGCTACTTGGGAAGCAGAGGCAGGAGAATGGCTTGAGCCCAGGAGTTGGAGGTTGCTGTGAGCTGTGACACCAGGGCAGTCTACCCAGGCGACGGCCTGAGGTAAAGCTTATCTGTTCCATAAATATCCAAATGCTGGCATTGTTTAGAAAAATTTAATAGGTTGTTAAGTTGAACTGCTGAAACTTGTTCATGAAACATTTTGACTTACTGATACAAATTAGCAATGCTTTATGTCTCCACATTTATATTAGAAATGCATACAAATGAATATGGAAAAACTGCCAATGCCTGATTTCTACTCATAATCATTTGCTTAGGTATCTTCTGACTTGCGGGGAGGGGACGTGATATCTAAACTTCAGAACTACTAATAACAGGAAGAAGAATTTTTTTAAAGAATGAAATGTTTCCCATCTTAGCAGATTCATAAACACATTCTTCATATGCTCAGGGTGCTAGCTAGTTGGATGTCTTCTTGTATCATTGTTAACAACATTTGGCATGCGCAGCACAAAGGTTGGTGTTAGATAGGCCTCACTTACCTCCAATGAAACGCACCAAAACCTGTGCTCTGGAAGCACAGATCTGTTTTGAAGTCCTGAGGAGTTTCTTGGGCCAGATGTTGGAGGGTAAGTTTGTGAATCAGAAAAGTTCAGTGGATTTCTGATAATGTCTGATTTCATAGAGTGCCATAGTGCCAGACCTGTAATGGCGATGTTTCTTCACCTCTGCAGTGAGGGCGCACTCTTGAGAGCAGCTCTAGTGGTCAGATGCTTCCTGGGCACTTTACCCCTTGAGGGTTTCTGGCCTTGTGCTTTGTAGGAGCTGTGGTAGGGAACCTTCTTTATTTACCCGTTTCTTCAGCTGGAGCTGGGGAGCTAGTGTAACACTGGCATTAAAGTGCCTGCTTGATGGTGGTCCATTCGTTCTTAACTCGAGTTATAAAGTTAACTCAAGCATTGAAAATACATTTGTTAGTACAATAACAATTTTATTGCAAAAGATTATCTAGGTCCTTTATGGCTACTCATCACCCTCCATCTCTAATTATAGGTTGGCCATTTAATCCTGAAAAAACACAATCACCAGAACATAGATAAAGTAAAAAGATAAAACTAACCCACAGGTGATAAAAAACAAAAAATGAAGTTGCAGGACTCTGAAATTTCAAAAAAAACTGTATAGATTAATGGACCAGAATAAAGTCCAAATATAGACTTTAAAAAATAGCTCAATTGACTCCCCTTTTCTTAAAATGATAGCCTTATCAAGATATAATTCATACACTATAAAAATTTACTCTTTTAAAGAAATGGAGATAATAATTTACAACATAAATTTTAAAATGTGCAATTGAGTGGTGTTTGGTATAGTCAAAGTTGTGTAACTGTCACCACTATCTGATTTCAAAATAGTCACCCCAAAACAAACCCTAAATACATTAGCAGTCATACCCCATTCCCTACTCCTCCCAGCCCCTGGCAGCTGCCAATTTATTTTCTCTTATGCATTTGCCTGTTCTGGGCATTTCATATAATATGTGGCCTTTTTGCCTAGTTTTTGTTCACTTAGCATAATGTTTTCGCTGATGTTTCAGCAGGTATCAATAGTCATTCCTTTTTGTGGCAGAGTAATATTCTATTATATGGATATATCACATTTTGTTTATCCATTTATGAATTGGTAGGGCTTTTTGCCATTTATAAATTTACTGTGAACGAGTTCTTGTGTGTACATTTTTAGTGATCTTGTATTTTTGTTCTGATCTATGCCTTACATCTCTCTCTGCACTTGCAGAACTTTCTTCACCATTATTTC
Source organism: Loris lydekkerianus (assembly GCA_963574355.1). Lineage (NCBI taxonomy): Eukaryota > Metazoa > Chordata > Mammalia > Primates > Lorisidae > Loris > Loris lydekkerianus. The sequence continues at coordinate 9,178 of CAUYPK010079749.1, read as the reverse complement.
CTGCTAGTGTTTGTGATGGATTCCATATAGTCAGAGAGAACAGTTGTCAGGAAGACATAGACAGGCAGTTTGTCACTCTGAAGTGGTCTTTTGACTAAAAAGCTCGATGATCATGGTTCTAAAGGCTAACGTCTACTGTCTTTGACTATTAAAGATTAACCATCTCCTAAGAATTTATACAATTTGCCTACTTTATTGGGTCTTCCCATAAAATGGAGTTATTTTGATGAGTTCTCTTTATTTTTCCTGCTTTTTCTGTATGGGAGGTGCTGTTAGGTAGAAGTAATGTCAGTGTCATGTGATCTTGTCAAATAACTATCAGTCCTATGCTTCTCTTTTATTCTTCTCTTCTGTGCTTATATTTGTGTGAGGAGAGGGGATGCTGTGTACCTGAGGATGGAGGGGAGATGGATTGTCTTCCCTCTCCCCTCTTCCCTCTGCTAAGTAGCCACAATGAGAATCAGCAGCTTGTGTGCCTCCTGAAGATGAATGTATGCTGAGGGGTTCCTGGAAGGAAGCAGCCAGCCTTCAGGGACCATCTGAAAGGAAGTTGCCTCCAAAATTAGTATAAATTTGCTGGCCAGTGATATCCCCACTCCCTCCAGACTTCCCTTGGCCAGAGGTTATTTGTGAATACAAAGAAATTGTGTAGTGCCCTAAGGAGTTAGGTAGGAGAGCATCCAGGGTAAATATATGTTGGTGAGATTTGTCACCTCCTGTTGCTGCCTTGCGGACACTGCCACCGAAAATTCCTGCCCTCCCATTCTTGCAGCAAGTCAAGCGGAGCCTTGTAGATATCTATGCACAAATTTTATTTCTCTTTTGAACTTATCTTAAAGTTGTGTCCTCCCAAGGTACCTGAGCAAAAGGCCTTATAGAACATAGATGTTAAAAAACTATTGTACATGTGTAAATGAATGAACTACAAATTGGACCCACTATGCAAGGGAGATAGCTACACAAGCATTTTCTAACCTAGTGTTTAATGTAACATAGATTGTGTGCCTGGAGTTCCACATCTTGGTTTCTATCATCATTTTACTTCAATGAAGTTTTACAGCATTGGATAGTGGGGGGAATTCCAAAGGTTTGTATGCCCTTGTAATGGTAATTAGCTCTTAGTAATGAGAAATTCCTGGGTGAGTAGATATTTATTTAACTTGTATTCATAAGCATCTGAACACTGAGATCTATCTCCTCCCAACCTTATCTTGATGCATCTATAATTAAAAAATAATAGAGAAAGATTGGAAACCAGGTCGCTTCAACCATAACCTCTATTTTATTGAACCATAACTGGGTTCTGTGCCCCAGCATATCCTTGTGTTCTTTTGTTGGGTATCATAAGTGAATTGTTCTCCTTTATTATTACTGGAACTATAGAGGCTGTGACCTTGGAGAATTTGATCTGTTATCTAATATTTGGAACTCCAGGCTTCTGGTATTTATTATAAAACACCTCAAGTAATAATTGTATATCATCACGTTTCTCCTTTGCTCTCTCTATACTCTGCCTTCCAAGTAGCCTGCCCTTTTTGACCCTTCCTTGGGAGGAAGTAATAATCCACCTGCACCTGTTAGTGTCAAAAACCCTGACGCCAGCATTCCATTCCTCAGAAATTCCAGTTTATTGGTGTGAGCATATTTAAGAACTCGTAGGTGATTTTAATGTGTGACTAAGGTTCAGAACTACTGTATTAACCAGAGTGTTCCTCCATTAATCCTGCACTAAATTATTCCCCTTTTCATGAATGTTACAATTTTCAAAATACTATTTTTTTTTTTTTTTACATACTTTAATTATCTCATTGTGATCCAATGAAGTAGACAAGCTTTGGCTTCCTGGGTACCCCATTCTCATCCACACTGTTGCTGGAGGGGAGGGAGTTGGGGGGCTGTGGCCTCACCATTCTGTTCCCTGCTTCATACCCGGTGTTCTGGCTTTTTTTTGGAGACACAGTCTCACTTTCATACCCAAGGTAGAGTGTCACAGCTCACAGCAACCTCAAACTCTTGGGCTCAAGTGATTTTCTTTGCCTCAGCCTCCCGAGTACCAGGGACTATAGATGCCCGCCACAACACCCAGCTATTTTTAGAGATGAGTTCTCACTCTTGATCAGGCTGCTGTCGTACTCCTGAGCTCAAGCAATCCACTCACTTCGGCCTCTTAGGGTGCTAGGATTATTGGCGTGAGCCACCATGCCCGGCCCCACACTCGCATTTTGCTGAGGCCAGTTCTCTTTAGAGCCACCAGTATTTAAAAGGGTACATTATTTTTCAATCTTTTGAAATCTCTTGCTTTCTGTGTTTTTCAGGAGCCTGTTAAAATGTATAGAATGTTTGCTAAGCCTGACAGGGTTGTGGAAAGCACACTTCCCCAGAAGCGTTTTTCTCCCTTCCACCACTGATGAATTGTGTGATTTGGGGCAAATACTTAACCATTTTTTAAAAGGGACAGAATTATCCTACTGGAATGATAATTTTCCTTCAGCTATGAGATTTCATGTGTCTCTGGCAGACTCCCCATTCCTCATCTTATCATTATTTTCAATTTAAACCCAACTTTTGTGCCTTTATGTCCTCCATATAGCAAGAGATTGGAAACCACATCTTGACAACTCATTAAATGTGAACTTTGAGAGAAGGGCTAAAACTGTCTTTAGGATAGTATTTCCAAACTTTTCTGATCTTATGACTCTCTTGGACATTGGTTAAAAATGTAAATTCAGTTTCTACTCTACATTTAAGAATCAATCTCTACAGGTGGGACTTGGGTGGCCATTTTTATCAAGCTCCTGAATGATCTTGTGACCAGACAGAAGTGGGAAATTGCATGATAGGAAACTGAACATAGTTGGTGCTTGATAAATGAACACATGTATGTTCCACTATTTATGTATGAGACCGGGTCTTATTCTTTCAGCCTGGCTGAAGTGCAGTGGCATGGTCATACCTCACTGCAATCTCAAACTCCTGGATTATAGCAATCTGCTTGCATCAGCCTCCCAAGTAGAAGGACTATAGACACACACCGCCATGCTCAGCTAATTTTTAAATTTAGTTGTAATTTTTGTAGAGATGAAGGTCACACTGTATTGCTCAGGCTGGCCTTGGGATCTTCCCACCTCTATGTCCCAAAGTACTGGGATTACAGGTGTGAACCACCATGCCTGGGTCACTAACCCATTTAATTTTTCTTCCTAGAGTTTTACAGAGTAGCTGAGATGTATACCCCCAAATTAGCAGAACAAACACTATAAGAGAAAAACTGAACATTTGTTGAATCTTAGAGGGCTTTTCATTCTCTGATACTTAGTGACACTTTTGTGATGCTTAAATATGTTGATAGCAAATGGTGATAGGGTCATTTGAACCTATTTCAGACTCTGCAGTGAAAGATCTAAAATGTAGTCCATGGTATAGACCCTAAGACAGTAGAGCTTTGTGAGCATTATTCTTAAGGTCTGTACCATGGACTACATTTTAGATGAGATAGTAAAAAATAGATGTTTTGATATTTAAGCTGTTCAGTATCTTAATGGAAAGTTCTGTGGTTTGGTTTATACTAAATTTCACTCAAGGTAAGCTTGTTGTATTTGTAATGGTTTTGCTTATAATTTAATTTTGAATATGTAATCTTTGATACTGAAGGAATGTTATCCTGACTGAACCTTGTATATTTTAATTGCTTTGTGTGGGATACATGTGAATGCCTGTACCTGATAGCATGGCTGTCCCAGGGATATGTAATTACATTTTAAAATGAAAAAAAGATTTTTTTCACACTAATAAGTCACTGGTGGATGAATCTTATGATACTCATTTTGGCTTCACTTCGACTTACATGTCTTTTTCCCTCTGAACAACATGACATGAGTGATGACTAATTAAGAAAATACATGCTTCAGTTTTCTGTTGTGAACGTTGTGTGTGTCTGATAGAAAATGTAGAAATGGCAGAAAAATATATGGAAGAAAGTCATCCATGATGCTGACATTCAGAGTCCACTTCAGTTTACATTCTGCTTTACTTTATTTCAGCCTTTTATTATGCCTAATTCTCCTGATTTATAAATAGCAACTTGATTGGCGAAACTTGAACCTGTATACAGTGCTCATCTGCATTAGCTCATCTGAAGCAGGGACAGAGTTTTGAGATACGCTCATATGTTGTATGGTTTAATAATTCCTGCTACCATGAACTCCCAGGGCCCCAGGAGGGGAAACGTGAGGACAGACCCAGTTCTTGAATTAGCAGGCCTGGGATCCTGGAGTGATGAGCAGTGGTGCTGTTGCAGCACCTTCCTCTGTGACCTGACCTCCTTACCCCCACTCCCCTTACCTGGAGGAGTGAGGAGGCCCAGAGCAGGCTCCATATACTATGGGGATGGCAGAGAAGTGGAGTGGAAGTAGTTTAAGAGGAAATCCTCTATCACAAAAGCAATGATCTGGAACAATTGTCATGCTGGTTGGGAATCTTTTGCCCCGGAGTTACCCATTTTGTGTGTTGTAGATTATAAACTCTTAACACTTTAAGGAGTCTGGGCTCTGGTTCTCTGTGCCTGCTAGGGGACTTTACTGAGAACTAAGACACGCAGAGATGTCTTTATATTCTGAGTGAAAGAATCCTTAGATGTTAGTGGTAACCTAATTCCTCATTTTACAGTTAAGAAAAACACAGGTTTGGTTGAGGATACCGAGTGTACTGTATATGCCATTTTAGCATTTTAGTAGAGGAGCTGAAATTAGGAACAAGGTCTCCTGAGCCCTAGTTTAGCAATTTTTAAAAAACAATACCCAAACTCACAGGGCTAGTTTTTTGCTTCAAGAAGCAAAGAAACTGAGCAGGCGTAGGTTGTAGGTGATTGGCACAAAGACTGAGAGAAAGGCTCCTGTGGTGGAGTTTCTGTGATTTTAGAGTTTTGTATTTGTAGCTCCTGCTTTTAATGTTAGTAGAGCTGAGCAAGGGGACTGCAGCTACCCCTGGGCCTGGCTGGTGTCCCATTTTTGAGGCCCCAGAGTTATTTTTAGCCCCAGGGCCTTGGAAGCAGGTGTGGTGCCGGCTTGAAGGCCATGCCTGGAATGTGTTCAAGCCTCGTTGTGCATGTCTACTTAGGAGTTGAGAATAGTGACAAAACCACTGCATATAATTTGCTAGAGGAATTTGCACTTTTTCAGTGAGAGGAATGAAAGTCATTGCACTTAAGTAGGTTTATTTTGGAAACTTTTAAAATTAAAACACATGTTAAGAGTATAATGGAATATATTAATTTTAAAAATTCGTTATAAGCTCCTTGTACACAGAAGAAGTCCTTTGTATTAAATGAATCATGTCCCAACTGATGTATTTTGAAAGTCCAGGTTTATAGTCACAAGTATGTGCTTTAAAATATATTTTTTTTCTTCTTCCACCCCTCTCAAACATTATTGCAATTTAAAAGAATTCTTTATAAGTCCTTTTGTGATGCAACAACTCAATTTTTACCTTGAGGGTAAACATCAATTTCCATATATTGTATTTGTTCATCTTCTTACCCTATAAACCCAAACTTTTAACAGCCTGATAAGGCCTACAGCAGAACCTGGCCTGAGTGTATGTCATTCCCTTTACTATTATTTTGTGTAGTTTCTAAGGTTGTGGCAAAGGAGCTAATACCTTCAGTTACTTAAATGCAACTGTCTTTTGCATTTTATATATATCCTGTGTGTTTATGTGTGTTTGTACCTACATGGGTCTTTGAGGTGCTACTTTACATAACATCTATGTGACTTGATCTTATCCAAGTCCTTGGTTGTCAAGAAGCATACTTTTATACCATCATTTTTACATGTTGCATGATGCTGTGTAGCAGGCTTTGTTTTAATTTATAAGTTACTTGGTCTCATGCTTACCCTAGTAAGCCTTTCCTAATATTTTTTTTTCCAGGTTTCATTATTTATTTATTTATTTTTATTATTAAATCATAGTTATGTACATTAATGTGATCATGGGGCACCATACACTGGTTTTATAAACCATTTGACATATTTTTATCACACTGGTTAACATAGCCTTCCTGGCATTTTCTTAGTTATTGCGTTAAGACATTTATATTCTACATTTACTAAGTTTCACATGTACCCTTGTAAGATGCACCGCAAGTGTAATCCCACCAATCACCCTCCTTCTGCCCATCCTCCCCGCTACCTCCTCTCCCTCTCCCTCTTCCCCATATTCTTAGGTTATAACTGGGTTATAGTTTTCATATGAAAGCCATAAATTAGTTTCATAGTAGGTCTGAGTACATTGGATACTTTGTCTTCTATTCTTGAGATACTTTACTAAGAAGAGTATGTTCCAGCTCCATCCATGTAAACATGAAAGAGGTAAAGTCTCCATCTTTCTTTAAGGTTGCATAATATTCCATGGTGTATATATACCATAATTTTTTAATCCATTTGTGGATCAATGGGCACGTGGGCTTTTTCCATGACTTAGCAATTATGCCTTTCCTAATATTTTTAATAGGTGTTTAACTGAAAGCTGAAGTAGTTTCTTGTAAATCACTTTGAAGTTATTCTTGGGATTCATTTTGAAATTATCTTCCAGAGAATATATAGTTCAGCATTCTACTTTTATTTATTTTGTATTAGATAAATACATAAATACCGTATATACTCGAGTATAAGCTGAGTTTTTTTGGCACAAAATTTGTGCCGAAAACCCGAACTCGGCACAAATTTTGTGCCGAAAAAAACTCGGCTTATACTCGAGTATATACAGTAGATAAAATTCAAGAATACTGGTGCTGTGATCTTGGGCTCAACTGTGGGTAGGTAGGAGGACCCAGGCTGGTGATCTTTAATTGTGTTGCATTGATTGCTCCTAGAGCCTTCAGATCCTCTTTGGAAAGAGTAAATTAAAACCTTTCTCCCATTAAGTGTTGTTCCAAATTGTCCAGACATTTACCCTGGTTTTAATATCTTCAGTAATTTAGCTCTATGTCAGGAAATTTAAAAAATCTTTCCTGTAGTGGAATTTTGTTGTTCTGGGGTTGAGGTGAGCTAAGGAGTGTACATATTAATAAAGTTGATAAACTTACATTACTATTTCCAATGTCTTGAATATAATAATCTGATCTGTAAAGTCTTTGTGTTAAGTATTTGATTCACCTTCTGACATGGAGAGCATCTTGAAAGCATTTTTATTTTTAATGTAAAGATCCTTTAAACTACTTGTTTGTTGCATAGATTTTTTTTTTCAAACATACATCTTGCTTAAAGGTCTTTGATAGTTTACTACATTTTATGCTGTAAAGCCAGGATTCTCTTATTAGATACAACACATTTGTGGGTTTGCAAGAGTTGTATTGAATTAACATTAATAGTTACCTCTCTTGTTAGTGTTTTCCATTTCTTTGCCAAGAAATGCTGTAATAGGGTATCACAGCTTCTCTATTTGTAGTTTTAAGGAAGAAACTATATTAAACTTTCATTTTTCATACTGAAGTTAAAAGTTTCATTGCCCATCTTAAAAGCATAGGCAACAAAATCAAGAAGAGGTAAGTGGGATTACATCAAATGAAAAGCTTCTACACAGCTAAGGGAACAAAGTCGATAGAATGATGAGACAACCTACAGAATAGGAGAAAATATTTGCAAATTATACATTTGATAAAGGGTTAATATCCAAAATAAAATATGTAAGGAACTCAACAGCAAGAAAACAGATAACCTGACTGAGAAAATGGGCAAAAGATCTAAGTAGACATTTTGCTAAAGAAGATACTGCCAACAGGTATATGAAAAGAGGCTCAACATCTCTAATCATCAGGGAAATGCAAATTGACATCACAATGAGATATCACTCCATTCCTGTAGAATCACTGTTATCAAAAAGGTAAAAAGAAAGCTGGGGTGGTGGCTCATGTCTATAATCCTATATCTCGGGGACCGAGGCAGGAGGATCACTTGAGCTCCGGAGTTTGAGATCAGCTTGAGCCTGAGAGCAAAATTGAGACCCTATCTCTACCATAAGTAGAAAAATTAGCTGGATGTTATTGTGGGTGCCTGTAGTGCCAGCTACTTGGGAGGTTGAGGCAGGACAATCCCATAAGCCCAGAGGTTTGAGTTTCCTGTGAGCTAGGCTGAGGCCATGGTACTCTAGCCTGCAGCAAGAGAGAGACTCTGTCTCTAAAAAGAAAAAAGATAACGTGTTGATGAGGATGTAGAGAAAAGGGAACCCCTTATTCACTGTTGGTAGGAATGTACATTAGTATAGCCACTATCAGAAAACAGTGTGAAGGATCCTCAAAACTTCTACTTTTAATGATCCAGCAAGCCCACTACTGGGTGCATATTCAAGGAAAATGAAATCAGTATGTCTAAGAAGTATTTATACTCCCATGTTTATTATAGCACTGTTTACAATAGCAAAGACACAGATTCACCTCAAGTATTCACCCGCAGATGAAGGGATAAAGAAAATGTGGCATATAGACACAGTGGAAAATGATTCAGCCTTAAAAAATGAAGGCATTCCTGTCATTTACAATAACATAGATGGAACTAGAGGACATTAAGTGAAATAAGCCAGGCACAGAAAGACAAATACTACATGATCTCATATGTTGAATCTAAAGAAATCAATCTCAAAAAAAAAAAAAAACAACTGATCTCATATAAATAGAGAGTAGAATGGTGGTTACCAGGGGACAAGCTGATTAGGGAGGAGAGGATGGTTGAGGAGTTTTTGGTTACAAGATAAATAATTACAGTTAAACAGGAAGAGTAAGTTGAAATGACTTATTGGACACAGTTAATAAAGATATGTTGTATTCTTAAAAATGCCAAGGGAGTGGATAAGTTTCTTATCACAAAACTGATAACAAGTCATGCACTTGTTTTTTTTTTTTTATAGATAAAAATATGCACCATAGATGTGGCCCAACCCATTACCCTCCCTCCACCCAACCCTCCCTCCTCCCTTCCCCTTCCTTGGTCCTTTCCCCATAGTCTTGTGGTATAGTTGGGTTATAGCCTTCATGTGAAAGCTATAGTTTAGCTTCATAGTAGGGCTGAGTACATTGGATACTTTTTCCTCAATTCCTGAGATGCTTTGCTAAGAAGAATATGTTCCAGCTCCATCCATGTAAACATGAAAGAGGTCAAGTCTCCATCTTTCTTTAAGGCTGCATAGT
>CAUYPK010079746.1:0-30885 GCA_963574355.1 Loris lydekkerianus | reverse complement strand
AGTTACTTTGTTTTAGGAGATTAAAGGTCGATGACCACCCTCTTCTAGCTTGAAAGGTTTCAGTGGAGAGATCTGCAGTCATTCTAATGTTCTTCCCCTTGTATGTAATGGTTTTCTTATGTCTTACAGCTTTCAGAATTCTCTCCTTCATATTAACTTTAGTGAAATTAATTATAATGTGTCTATGAGAATTTTTATTCAGGTTGAGTCGTGCCAGTGTTCTGAAACTGTCTGCTATCTGAATTTCAGAATCTATGGGCATATCTGGAAAATTCTCTTTAATTATTTCATGAACCAAAGCATCTATATCCTTTGCAGCAACCTCATCACTTTCAGGTATTCCTACAAGCTGAATATTAGACCTCTTTGAATTATCCCAGAGCTCTCTGAAAGAATGATCCATTTTTGTTCTCCACTTTTTTTCCTCTTTGAGTGTTTGGGAGCATTCAAAAGCTTTGTCTTCAATATTGGAGATCCTTTCTTCTACCCGTTCCATTCTGTTACTGAGGGATTCTACTGTATCTTTTAGATCTTTGAGGGCTGCAAATTATTGCTTTATTGTGTCTAAATCTTTGGTCATTTTGTCTTTAAATTCGTTAAATTCTTGAGACATCTTTTGAATTTCTGCTTTAAATTCTAATTTCCTTATTTCCTCCATTTTGTTTATCCTATTTGCTATCCAAATTCTGAACTCAATTTCTGACATCTCAGACATTTGCTTGTGAATAGGATCTTGGGCTGTATCTGCTTTATTGTTTCTTGGGGAAGTTGATCTACTCTGATGTTCATGTTGCCAGAATTTTTCCACTGATTCCTCCTCATGATTGTTTTTCACTGTTGGCTAGGTGGTCTGGTAAGGTGAGATTGAATTGGGGTTGTGGTTAACCAGCCCTTTGTTAAGTATCTGGGACTGATGACTGCAGGTTTTCCCCCTTTAGCTTTGCAAAGGACCTGTACAGTATTACAGTCTGAGGCTGAGGAAACCTGCCTGGTGTGGTGAGGTTAGGTGGCTCAGTCTTGTATTCAACTGGTTCTTGTCCGATCCTCATGGATCAGTGACTCTGGTAAAGTCTTAGCTGTGAAGAAATATGGCAATTAAGAAACTCCACCTCCTCAGAAAATAACTAGAATGGGAAAATTGACTCTTCCTGTTACTACACAACCAGGCTATCACTGTAGAGGGTCCTTGGGTGATTGTCCCAAGTTAGGGGTTCTGAACCAATTGACGCTTTCAGTAAGAACTCTCAGGTGGGAGAGTTTGAGAGGTCTCCAGCAGCTAGATAGCAGAGGTCTGCTGGCTGCTCAGATTTGGCTCTCTCCAGTGCTCTACAGAGTCAGAAAGGCCCACCCAGGGCACAGTAGGACCAGGGGGCTGAGTCTCTTTCTCCACTTTGTTCCTTTTTCACACACAATCACTGGTGACCCCATAGGGCTACAGTCCTGTTTTCAATAATGTGAAGTGCCAGGGCTTAGCGCCTGTCAGAGTCAAAGGAAGGTAATGTCCCCAATTCCCCAGTATCCCTATAGAGTGCATTCTGTTTTCCTCTGGCAGTGTACAGAGTTGGGGGGGGGGGGTGTTTCTCCAAGATTAGACCCTGGCGTGATCACTCTATTGTTGCTGGATCTTTGTGGATAGTGCCCCTGCACTGTTCCACTGCCACTCCCAAAGCCAGAGAATTCTGGCTGTAGGAGCAGCTCTAGGAGCATGCTGTACACGGATCTGGCAGCAGGGCAGAGTACACTGCACACGACTCTGTCAGAATCTAGCACCTGCTGACTTCAGCAAGAACACTACTCCACTGGCGATTCTGGTTGGGCGGGGGCCTGGCGCGGAGGCAGGGCAGGCGCGGGCACACAGCTTCAGTGGTGTCTGGATGGGCGGGGCACGGCACGCAGCCTTGGAGGTCTCACAGTGGGCGAGGGGAGGTGCAGCTTACAGCCTTGGAGGTCCAGGCAGTGGGGCATGGTGTGAGGCCTTGTAGGTCTCCGGGTGGGCGGGGCATGGTGCAGAGGCAGGGAGGGCACCAGGGCACTGCACAGCTTGGAGACAGGGAGGGTGCTGGGGACTACCCAGGTAGGGGGCAGGGTACTTGGTCAAGCAGGCAGGGAGGGGCACTGCTCATGAGCCTCCTCCCTCAGTCTCTGCAAGGGTTAGGGATCTGGTTTATCCTGTTAGGGGGGGAAGGGTGGAGTCAAAGTTCAGAATGGCAGAGAAAATGTAAGTTAAATTTTTCTGCCTGGTAAGAGAATATTCAGAGTCACTGCAGGGTCTCTCTGGAGGAAGTAGTCCCCACTTCTTACTGCTCTCACCCGTGAGTTGAGACAAGGGATCCTCAGTTCACTACTTGCCTGTAGAAATCCCATAGGAGCTAACAAAGAGCAAAAGGAAAAGGAAAAAAGAACCCACAGCTTTCTTGGGGGAGAGGGGACACTTTTTCTTTTGGTTGAGTTTTGTACCTGGAGATTGTTGTCTTGGAATTGCAGCTTGCCTCAGCAAGGGTGATCTGTAGTTATCTCTCTTCTCTCTCGGCTAGGCTTCCTGTCTTCAGCTCCATTGGATACCCCCTGGACATTATCCTTCTTTCTGGACAGGAGCCTATGTTGGAGGCTGCATCCAGTCGGCCATCTTGCCCCTCCCCCTGTGTTGCTGTCTTGCTCATTACCCAACTGTTCTCATCACCTCTACTGAAACTCACATGGAATTCACTTTGAAGATCTGTGGTACTGATGTGGCCTCAAATCCCACAGGGATAGTAGACACATAAACAGATTTTCTGAGATAGAAATTATTTCTAGGAGGATCAGGGTGGCCTTCATGTTTCAAGGCAGTATCAATGATTTTGATTTTTGGTTTACACTGATCTGTTAGTGAAACCATCCCTGCTTTAATTTCTGCCTTCAGGAATATGAGTAACTCTATAAAATTGTCTGAGTAAATACTCAAATTCTTCATTGAGAGGGATTTGATATATATACACACACATGCATACATATATATACATATATGTGTAATTCTAAAGAGGCCAAGAATACTTGTTTTTGTTTAATTTTTGTTTATTTGTACTCATAAAAAATACCTAACAGATATAATTAGAAGTGATTATATGTCTTATGTATTAAGATTATTTGTGGTTGTTTTGCACAACAAGAACAATCTATACTTTTTGGTAGAAAAATCATTGTGTTTTTGAAATTTTAGAAAAATAACATAATGCCAAGTTCATTTTTTCATGACTATAAATTTCTACCTACGCATTTTGGCTTATGAACTGAGTTGTTTAGAATTCAGACTATGACAGAATAATTGAAAATCCAGAAAGGTTATAAAATAATCAATAGTTATGCCATATTAAATTAAAATTATCATTATACATTTACTTTAAGGCCAGTTATAAAGGTATTAGAGATAGTCATAAGCCTAAGGAGATTTTCCAAAGCTGGTTGGTTTTTAACTTTCAAATGAATAACACAGTGTTATTCTTATTCCATAAGCCTCAATAAATAATGCCCTTGTTATCTAACATAATTTAATAGTAGCTCCTAAAACCTAAATTAATGACATTGGAATGTTTTTAATTGAGAAGGTAGAAGAAAATAATACTTTTTGAAATACACTTTTTCTGATTTGTTAACTGGAATTGGTAAGATTATATCACATGGTGATGAATAGGATGAAAGAGTAACCTTTATTTATGACATAAAGAAGGGAATGTACTAATTTTTCCTATAATGGACAGTTTCCTACACCTGCTGGCACTCACTTCAGAATGAATCTTGGTCATTGTCTGCCCATAATTGTTCCTGAAATTTCATTTAGATTAAAAAGTATTGACAAGGCATTATCAAATTTTATTATTAGATCTTGGATCCTTGTTCCACTATTGGCAAGCCCCCAAAAGTCAACAAAATGCTGAAAATTGTTCTTTTTAAATGATTTCTAGAGACTATTTAATTAAAGAACTAGGAATAAAAATAGGTTTAGTGTCTACTTTCAACTTACCTGTTGAATCATTTGATCAACTTCTAAGAATAGTTGGTGGGCACTGAACTTGCTAAGAACATGCACAAACACACACACACACCCTGTCCATGGTGGGAATTTGGCAGATTATTTTGAGTAGTAGCTTAGATTTAATGAAATACAGTAAATGATTTAATCCATGGAAATTGCTAAAACAGTGTCTGGTGCATAGCAAATACTCACAAAGGAAGCTATTATTGAAATAATTTTTTTTCAGAGGAGAAATTACAGTTCAGGTGGGTTTTTGGCATTTGGTGTTTGGTATAAATTTGATATTATTTACCTCTTTTTTGTTTATTTTGGAAACTTCCCTGTGCATCTTAGTACCATTATTCTCAGAATTCAACATTAATTGTTTTTGTGTTTTCTACCAGAGACTTTGGACTTTCTCTTTCTGTCCTGACTTAGAGCAGAACTCTATGCTCTAACCAGCTGGATGATTGCTGTGGGCAAGAGTGTTGAACATGTTTCCTGCATTATTTGAATGGAGTCATGATGTTTCACTTGAAGCTCTTGGGCCTCTGCTATAGTAATGCTCCTTGGGTCCTCTGGATTCTTACAAATAATTTTTCTGGCTCTTTTCTATGATAAAGAGCACATTATTAATAAATTTAGTTGTCCCATTAACGTGTAAGTTACACAGCACTCTGAAGAAGAGAGTCACAGCATAGAGTAATCATTTAATGCAGAACTAGAACACTTAAAGGGTGTAAAAAGAGTATTGTTGGTATTATGCCCGAATAGCAGGTGACAACCAGAACTGTACTGGCAAAACTATAATGCGTGGTCACCCTAGTTCAGGGTGTTACCACACCATTGCTTTCAGATTTAAGTTGGTAGGAAATTCTTAGGAGTAAAGAACTACAAAGACAAGGTTTCTGTACAAAATAAGGCATGAAGAGGGTCAAGATATTGTTTAAGTTCTTCTGATGATTCCTCGACAGTGAAGCTTAATCATGTTTTTTGTAGACATGAACTTAAACCTCTGTGAACTACATTTACAGAGGGCTTAAACATGGTGTTATGAATGTTCTCAGTAGATTGTCCAAAAGAATGTTCCCCTGATGATGTTATCATAGATTCAAGTTTGCAAAAATAACTCCAAGTATTAAAATTAAGCATAAATTGGAATTACACTGAATGAATAGAACCCTGAATCGTTAGGAATTTTTTAAAAAATTTTCATAGCTAAGAAAAAAAAAAAGAAAAAGAAAGAGAAAAGAAAGAAAATAGAAAAATGAATGGGAAGCATTTTATTTTGTTTTTCAGCAAGAGATAGGCAAAGCTGATTTCCTGCCAAAATATAATGGATCTGAATATGAAGAGAAGATTTGCAGGTAAGAATACAGATTCTGAAATTTGGCACCTCATCTGACATATTATGGCAGCACCTTAGTATCTTGGTGACTTGTAATGTGGTGTTCTCATTATATGAGCTTTTCTAATAACTCACATAGGTTTGCCTGGATTCCCTGGTTCCTTGTGGCTTCCATTATGCTATATAAATGAAGTTAAGGATGTACACTCCTAGCAAGATCCTGCTAAGAGTCTAGGAAAATGGGAAGAAATCCTTTAAAAACGATGTAGATTTGTATCTTCATTTTTCTATAGTCATAAAGAGAGGAAATACCAGCTACTCCGGGATGAGCATTTTGAATAAACCTTCGGTGAAAGGAATATTATCAACAAGTCATGTTGTTTAATGCATACCTCCAAGGTCAGCATGCTTCTGTGTTATCCAGGCTGGTTTGGGATTAGGGTTGGGGAACTTGACAGAGCTCTGTCATCAATATCCACCCATATATTGTCTCGGGAGAATTGGGAGTATCCCTTTTGTTGAGGAGCGGAGAGTGTTCACCTAGTGTTGGGCTCGTTTTCAAAGGTTCTCTGAGACCAGAGGTTTAGAAATGAAAGGCTGCTATATCTGCTTTCATGTGTCAGAACAAAATTAGAGACATTTCCAGTACTTGGATGGAAATGTCGCTGATAATAGGCACATCTCAGTAAGTTTGATAAAAAACAGCATCCAGGAGAGACGGCTAGTAATTGGATCCTATAAATGAAGTCTGTGGCCTGAAGGATGCAGGCAGGAGTCTGTGAAATGCACAGGGAGGATTCAGCTTGTGCCTCCCAGGGTCTATTTTGGGCCACACTTAAAGCCACATTGGTGCGCCTGAGTTGTTTCCACTGCCTGTATCTGAGCCAAGAACTAATTGAAAGGAGCTTAGTACTTCTCTCCAGCTGTCCAGAGATCATTTTCTGGCACCCATAGTACTGAGAAAATTGTGACTACCAAACCAGCAGGTTGACTCTGGTGTTTAAAGATGTATCTAGGCCACGTGACACCCAGAGTACTGATGCAGTTTGACTGACAAGGTACATTTACATGAATGTATTAAAGTGATTTCCATGTAAACATGGATGTCTAAATTCCCTGAATAATTGAAAGCTCCTGCTCTACCAAGTCCACATTGCATCCTACCAACCACGCATGGAGCTGAGTAGCAAGGAGCCAGTGTATGAGGGGAGCAAGTGTTTTCCAGTTGGCCAGAGGCCTTTCGCCAGCGCTGAATCATGGTGCTAATTGCCATTGCAACCAACCAGCCTGCTCCCATTGTTATTGCCTGCTCAGCCTTTACTAACATGTGATTTTATAACATTGATATAGACTAATGGTAAGTGAGTGGTTGGATGAAAGATTTGAGGCTTATGAAATAGAGCTTTGTTTGAATACTGCTATGCTATTTATTTGAACAAGTAACAAAACTTCTCTGAGCCTCAGTTTACATATTTGTGAAATGAGCATAATACTACCTACCCTGCAGAGGTATTTTAAGGATTCAAGAAAATGTTTGGTATGGCACCTGGCACAAAGCAGCACTAAAGGAATGCTAGTTATTATTATTGTTGTTGTTTTTGGTTCTTTCTGAACACTGTTTAATAGAATAAATGACTTCCTTAACTCTTTTCTTTAGTAACATTCTGTAAATTGACGTAACAACAAAAGAACTGTGCACTAGATGTGGTCACTTGTACGTCCACCTGAATGTCTATTGCATCGGAAGGTAACTATAGTAAATTACAGTAAACAAAAATGTAGCGTATATTTCCAAATAGCTAGGAAAGAGGATTTAAATGTTCTCCACACAAAGAAATCTTAAGTATTTGAGATGATAGAAATGCTATTGTCCTGAATTGATCATTACAAAATGTAAACATATGTTTAAACATCGCACTTTATACCATAAATAAGCACAATTTTTTATGTGTAAATTAAAAAGAAAATAAACTTTACTAAACTCTAAAAAAAAATCTCCATCTCACAGTTACATTGTGCTTAATCGGTTGCTTTGTTTTTTTTTCCCTCAGAAAGTATGGAGTCTTTTCATTCTTCCTGACTCTGAATTTATTTTCTTATGTATTATTAAATGGAGCAAAAGAATAAAAATGTAGTGTATTTGTGTTGTACATAGTTTCTCTCTATTTCTTATAATACATCAAAATACTTTTCTGTTAGCACGTCTGTCTTTATGCCCTGTCTACTTCTGAGTTATCTGGCAAATTTAGCAAAAATCAATACAGTAAAGCTACAGTCCTGTGTCGGATGCAGAGATGTGAGAGGCTCCTTCAGGGGAGTGAGAGCTTGGAGAAGATGGGGAGCTTCTCTTTGTATCTTCCCACAGCCAAGGACATGTGGGAACATCTCTGGGGGAGGAGAGGCCTAGCTCATCCCAGAGATGAGGACGGTGGCTCAGGCTTTGCCCAGATACCTGCCTTCCCTGTTTTCTTTCTTAACAGAAATGTTGTATGAGAGGGAGCTCACCACGGAGGGAGAAAAGGGCAGTGGGGCTTTTAGTTTTATCCTATTTGAGAATTCCTTTTCTGCTTAGCTAACAGAGAAGAACAGAACTCTACAAAGTCTGTGGTTGATGGAGGAGGGCATCCTGGGAACGCTCACCCACATTTTTATTCTCTGTGTTTATTACAGCCTAATTACCAGAACAAGCTTATTCTGAACAAGTTTGGTGTTTTCATGGCACTCTCAGGGGGAGGGGGAATATGTGTCTGTGAGGGAGAGAAATGGGAGAGAGCTGAAGAGAGCGGTGACAAGATGATGGTCACAGAGGGAGAGGATGAGGACCGAGAAAAGAAGTGGCAGTGGGGACTGTCAGTTTCCTGGACAGTTCCCCGCCCCACCCCAGCACTACAACAAGCAGCTTTGCTGTCACACCCGTCTCTTTGATAAGCGTGCTCTTTCCCCTGACTTGGTAAAAACTGCTTTCATACCCAAGAGCTCTCCTTTAGCTTTTCTGGACATCTAAAATTGTCAAAAAGATCTTTTCAATTTTTACTCATAGAGAAAAATAAAGGTTTTTTTCCTGTCTTTCTTCTTTTCTTTTTTGCTCTGAGTAAAACCAAAAGACTGCCTTCTGTTCCTCCTGAGATGCTGGGAAATGCACCTAGACACTTTTCCTAGTGCTTTTGATCCTTCCGTAAGAACGATCTGGCATTAACAATCTGACGGGAGAGGAGGCTGCCTTGTGGGAGTATGTGTCAGGTGGGTAGAGCACAGCAACTGCTCAGGTCTGCAGACTGAAGTTAGCTTTCTACCTGGGCAGAAGTAAGGGAAAGATCTTTCATCTGGACTCTCGCTTAAAGCTTCCAAGTTAGCACTAACAATGGGTTTTCTCCTCATTTGCTGAGAAGCTTTTAGAAATGATGCTCTAAACAGGGGTTCTCAAACTCCACATGAGGCAGTGTGATTGTATTTGTTCCCGTTTTGTTTTTTTACTTCAAAATAAGATATGTGCAGTGTGCATAGGAATTTGTTCATACCTTTTTTTAAACTATAGTCCGGCCCTCCAACAGTCTGAGAGACAGTGAACTGGCCCCCTGTTTTAAAAGTTTGAGGACCTCTGCTCAGGGAAGGAGAGGATGCCTCCTTCATACTGGACTCTGCTCATCCTGGTTATTCCATTTCTAACCCACTTGCACCACGGGCTTTTTATAAGTTATGAATTTTTAACAATTATTTCTCAGAAGGTGTTTCACAGTTGTATTAGATTGTTAGATAAATCTCTATTGAGTCCTTAATATGCAATTAATATATGCCTCTTATTTGCGTTCTGCTTTAAAGGCTTTTAATTCACAAATGAAGGTACACCAAGCGTCCTTTCCCCACGTGGTCATTAAGCGAGGGCTGAAGGTGCTTGGCAGAGAAATGTGGAATTTCTACATGATAAAGTTTATAGGCCTTTTATTCTGAGATTCGCTCATAAAGATTTTTATCTGATGAAAATATTTTTGGAAAAGAAATGAAACCTTGAGAATAAATTGACAATACTTTCCCATAGTCTATTTAGAAGAAGCTCTATCTTAAAGAAAGCAATCCAAAAGGATAGGAGATACAAAAATATGCTCAGTATTTCTCTCTATTCCTTTTTGTTCAATAGACAAATGTATTTAAAAAAGATCTTTGGAAGAGCAGAGAGAGCGAAGGAGGAACGGGTGGGGTCTCAGTATGGGATACGTCTTGTACCCTCAATGAATCCCCAACACTAAAAAAATAGAAGACTTTTGCATGTTTCTACATGAAGAAGAAAAGGTCTTTTAAAGTGCAATGTCTAACTCCTATATATGAACAGATTAGAAATGTTTATTTTGCTAATCTTAAGATCGTAGGGAGCAGATATCTATTTCTCTGAAGTGAGAAATAGCTTCATTTCTTTAAAACTGATATTGAGGCAAATACAATTAAAATGCCCCCTAGTATAGGGAAAGTTCTTCTTCAAAAACTCTTTGGTAGAATAGAATGTTTGAGCTGAAGCACTACCCAGAATGAGGCTTAAAAAGAAGTTATCACAGTTAATATTTCAGAAAAAAAATAAGCAATTCCAGTAAGTATGAGTTCTTTCTAGCTTATAGTGTTTTCTGTATTTTAATAGAGTAGTTGGATTAAACATTTTTCAAAAATCATGTGCATGCCTTAAAACAGTTCTCTGCCTCATAAGTAGCCTGC
Organism: Loris lydekkerianus; assembly: GCA_963574355.1. NCBI lineage: Eukaryota > Metazoa > Chordata > Mammalia > Primates > Lorisidae > Loris > Loris lydekkerianus. Next base: position 20,845 of record CAUYPK010079746.1, on the reverse strand, counting down.
CTGTGCTCATGCCTGTATTCCTTAATCTTCTAAAGCTGTGACTTAAAAAAAAATCATTTAAATCAAATCTGTTCATTTATTTGCAGAGAAAAGATTAATAATGTTTTCAATTAACTCTAGAAAATCTGCACATAATTATATTAAAGAATTTGATCTTACTCTCCAGTAACTATCCATAGATTTGAATTTACTTAAAAAAACTTAAGTAGTCTGTAGAATTCATAAAGTTGGATTTCTGTTAATCTAATAAGAATTCATTGGCACGCCTCTTTAAAAACATGCTTTGTTTCCTCAGCAAGGCTTCCCACCTGACAGAGCTCTCTGCATTTGGGGAAGCTGCTTTGAGTTTGCTGTGTACCAAAGGCTAGGCAGAGAGGGCTGGTGGACTAGAGTGAGAGGCACGGCTCAGCTAAAAAAGTGCCACAGATGGGTGGTGGTTAAAGATCTTCCTCTGTAGACAGGTTCTAGAAAACAGGCAGAAAACTCAGGTAGCAGTGGGAATGCCGCAGCCCAACAGTACGGAAAGGTCAAATGTGCTTCTCCTATCACAAGAATCATTTCCATGGGTATCTGCACTCCTCAGAAACCAAAGCCAAATGGCCAACATTGCAGAATATCTTCATCAAACCCCAACACTTTTCATTGCCTCGACTTACTGTATCCCACATTAGCACATCTACTATTTCCTTAACTTCCTGGAGGAAAAGGGAGAATTTGATATTCAAATGATCTCATAAAATGCAAAAGTACTTTGATTCACCTTCAGAAGACCAGGGTAAATCCTCTCTATTTTTCCCTTAAACATCTAAATAGTCCTTTCTTCTCTTTTGAGAATACCAGGTCATGGTTTGAACCAGTGCTGGCCCTCTGGGCCTACTACTATGTAATGAATTAACTTCATTCAAACATAGAAGTTTTGAATATGGACAGGAAAGAGAAAGAAAAGACAAGAAGACAGAGGGAGCAGAGAGCATGGCATGGGTGCTGGAGGGAATTTAATGAGAATAATTTGACATAGGTAAACGTGTACTCCTGTTCTTAGTGTTAATAAATCAATGGTGTAAGTGTAGGATATTCTGTGTGTGGACTGGGAATTCAATAGGTACTCACAGAGTCCTCTGGATTCCAGGAAAGCTAATGTGGTCATGGCGGCCTAGCAGAAGAACCTTGTCCAGGCTGAGGGAGAGCCAAGTCTGGGAACTTTACTCGAGGAAGGTTCCCAGGGCCAGGAGGAGATCACACTGCACTATTCATTAAAACAAAAGGGGATATTTGGCTTTCAATAAAATGACTCCTCCGTGGAAGGCTCCTCCCAGGCTTCCCCATTGCTGTTAATGGCGGCTCTGTCTCCAGAAGATGCCAGAATTTGTTCACAGTTCTAGCTGCTTCACCACTACTCTTTACCTTCCTATGACACAGTCTCTTCACAGTGCCCTTGAAACATGTTATTCACGGCACACCACTATCCTAATTGCATTCCATGTACTGAGAATAAAATCCAAACTCCATACCAGGCCGTCAGCACTCTCCCTGATCTGCCCCTGCCACATGCTGGGCTCACCTTTACCTTCTTCCCCTCTTCTCTTGGCTCATGATTCTGTAGTCACATAGCCTTCCTGTTCCTGAACAGCCTGGCGTATATTCTTACCTCACAGCCTTTGAGCTAGCTATCTCTTGGGCCTGGTATCCTCTTCCCCCAATCTTTCCAAGACTGGATTCTTTTTCTGCAGTTGTTCAAATGTTAGTTTAAATGCCACTCCTCCAAGAGGCATTCCCTGAACACCAAATTTGATGCTTCTCTTGTTTTTATAACTCAATCTGTGTAATTTTCCTTATTAGGACTTACTACACTTAGTTTCTTTGTTTACCAATCGTTTATCTGTGTCTCTTGCATGCCTCACGAAAGAGAGACTGTCTGATTTGTTGACTTCTTCTACCATGAAATTTAATAAATACATGAAAAAACTAGAAAAGCAAGGAGACCCTAGGAGCTTCTGGATAGAGATGGACAAAAATATAGAATAGGTATATCAAGAGGTCATGAGTTCATAGTCAGCAAAGGTACCGTTATTTAGGCAGAAGCTAGATGAGTGCTTTGTCAAAATAGCAGAGAGGTATTCATTTAATTGTTCCATCAATATTTATTGATCATTTGGATGTGTCCGTCACTGTGAAAGGCTCATGTGTATACAGAAAGAATACCCTCAGGGTGCTTTTTCTCAAAGAAAGCTACATGAACAAAACCTTACACATTCAATGCAATGCTACATTAGAGCTTGCGTTAAGTGTATATAGTACACGGCCTGATGGCAACTAAAATTTGATGGAACAAGACAAGGTGTGGGGAAACTGATTTGATTCTTAAAAGAAAAAGGAATTTTCCAGATTAGGTACTAAGAGGGGCTTTGTAAGTGAGGTGGCCACGTAAAGGGAGTATGATGTATTCTGGGAAGTGTACAGGGCTTGCTGTGGCTTTAGTGAGCAGTGTGGCAAGATGGAGGGGAGGGAGAAACATGTGACAAGACAGGCCAGAAGATAAGATAGGCAGAAGCCAAACCAAATGGGGCCTTGCATGTGCTATAAGGAATTTGGATTTCACCTCATAGGCAGAGAAGAGCCATTGTTCAATGATCAGATTTCCATTCTGGAATGATCTACTGTAGCAGGAGCGGGGTTGTAGAAGGATGAGCTTGGAGGCAGTTTGGAGTTATTTTAGCAGCCAGGTGAGAGGCGACAGAGCCATCAGTTAGAGCATTCAGAGGCCATGGGAGTACACACATTTAGGAGGTACGACGAGCAGGGCTTGGGGTGGCTTCTACCTCTGCAATTCATTCTAAGCTTTAGAAGAAGGGAAAAATATCTGGATATCTATGTTTTCTCTTTTTCCCTCTTACCCCACATATGATTCACTAGTGAGTCTTTTCATTTCTATCTCAAAAGTTATCCAAAATGTTCCCCTTTGTTATCCAAAATGTTCTCCACTCCTGCTACCTAAGGCCAAGACACCATCGTCTTTTGCCCAAACCGTGCAGTAGCCCCTGGCTGTCTCCTTCCTTCTGCTCTAGTCCCACAGTCTTGCGTTCTCCACTCAGTAGCTAAGTGATTTTTCTGCAAAGTCAGTTGACCATAGTACGTTCCTACTTACAACTTCTTTTTGCACTTAGAATTAAATCCTAGTGCTGTTCCCTAGTCTATAATAAAGCAGCCTTTGGTGTCCTCTCTGACCTCATCTTTAAATGACTCTGCAACTCAGCCTCATTGGCTGTATTTCATTTCTTTTGTCTGATGGGTTCGTTGCCAGATGGTCTTACCCCTTCTTCTCAATCAAGTCTAAACTTAAATCATGCTGCTAATCAATATCCACAATTATTTGTGTGTGCATGCATGTATATGTGTAAACATTGCCATTTGCCACTATGCTGAGAACGGAGACCTGGCATATTTTGTCCTCTGCTGTATCCTAGCATCTAGCACAGTGCCTACAACATAGAATATAAATAGAATATTCATAGAATATGAATAACTATTTTTAGAATGAATGAATAAACGGAAGAAAAGAAACAAACTGTTCTTGTTCCTACAGCTTCCTTTTTCTTGAGAGCAATTTAGGGGGATTCCTTTCCCTCCTTTGTCTGGTTTACTTTCATCTTACAGCCCAAGTGTCCTCTTATAGCTAAGTGTTCAGTAGATGCAGGTGACTTTTGTTTGCAAATGGAAAACAGGCAGTTCTCCCCCCTTTATGTGTTTATATTGTTTGCATGGAGTGAGGCAAGTGAAAAATCTGCTTCAAGCCTTACCAGGTAAGATTAGGTAGCACAAAGAAGGGGGAAAGAGAGCGAGACTGTTTTCCTTTAAGACCATGTGGCATGACCAGGCAGGTGGCTTATGCCTATAATCTTAGCACTCTGGGAGGCCAAGGCAGGAGGATCCCTTGAGCTTGAGTTGGAGACAGCCTAAACAAGTGTGAGACCTCATCTCTACTAAAAATAGGAAAAACTAGCCAGTATTGTGAAGGGTGCCTATAGGCCCACCTACTTGGGAGACTAAGGCAGGAAGATCGCTTGTACCTAGGAGTCTGAGATTGCTGTGAGCTAGGCTGACAGCATGGCACTCTAGCCTGGGGCAACAGAGACTCTCTCAAATAAAACAAAACAACCAAAAACCTGTGGCATAAGTCTACAACCACTGCCATTTCCTTGACCGTTGATTTTCCCAGTGCGGTTGTAGTATCTATGATTTATTTTTAAACACATCAATATAAAGGCGATAAATATACACTGTGTAAATTAATAACACTTTCAGGTGTTTTGCTAGCATTTGAAGTGCCCATTCAGGAATCCACTCTCCAGAGATCTCTAGGAAAATGATTCTAGTATCACTAATAGGCATCAGAGAAGTATTTTCACTGGTGGAATGAATAGTATCCAAGACGTTCAGGCTGGAAAGGTTGCACAGACTTCTCTACCATTTCATGTGAAGAGCAAGGACCTCGAATTTCTGTCCTTCCTTGCACAAAGCATCCAGCGAGCCCAGAGACCAAACAGCACCCTAGGTGTAGACCTTGGCTTTGTATTATTCCTATTCCCTACTCATCTCTTCCTTCAGGCACCAAGCATATGATTCAGTGAAAAGAGAGGCTGGTTTTGCTATCAGGATATTATTCCTTGGCCTCTGAGTGAATCTTTCATGCAAAGTACTAGACAGAGTCCCCCAAAAGGCATCCTACACTTAAGGAAACAGGGTATATATTTTTTTCTGCTCCTACTCAAGAGATGTTTGTACTTATAGTAGAATTTTCTTTGTGAATTATTTTCACTGTAGTATACCATTAATCACAAGGTTATGGGGTGAGTAGGCTGCTAACGCTACCTGTGTGTTATCAGAGGCTGTCTGCATTTACTAAAGAGTCCAGTCATTGTAAATAGCAAGTAAGTTTGGGCTGGTTTATGGGCCCTGCTGAGCAATTCAGGAAGTCAGTGTTTGCGTTCGTTAAAACAAATTGCAGTTAAAATACAAAAATGTTATATGACTTCCAAAGTTTATAGAAGTCTTATCAATATTTTTTAAGAGTGTTTGTTAAGCAGAGTGAACATAAGCAGAATGCTTGGGAATGAATCTGGGCCCTGGTTCTGGCTACCTGGATGATCTCAGGAAATTTACTCAATGGTGCTTCGATTTCTTCACCTGTAACTGCAATAAGAGTAGTAACATGAGGGTGACTTAAAGTTAAATGCTGTAGTGCCTTAGAAGTATTGAATATTAGCTGAAACTTGTGTTTTTAAAAATTAATAATTTAAAAATTTATATCCAATATAAATAAATAAAAATTAGTTATTATCAATATTTTTGAGGTTATTCTTAATCATAACTTAGGAGGTTTGGGGTAGTAGGAAAAGTGCCTGGATTCTCCTTGAACCTTACCTACCAGCTCTGTAACCTGGAAAAATCTCTCTGAGCTTTAATCCTCTATTTATAAAAATAGAAATTAATCTAGGTAATTTCTAAGTTTCCCTATAACACTATCATAAAATGTCATGGTCCTCTGATTTCATTCCCCACTTTGGAGTTTAAAGAAAATGCTTTGAAAGAGAGTGTTAAAAACACATAATAATAATAAATGGAAATGGCACTGTTTAAACTTCTCTTGCCTTGGAGTTGGGGCAGCTGGGTCCAGGCTTGGCCACTTACTTGTCTTTCCTAAGTCACCCCACCCTTCACTTTTTCTTTTTCTTTTTGGTCCAGTCTGGCTTTTGGTGAGCATATTCGTGGAAGATGAAAAAGAAAAGAAAGCTTTGACTGAACAGTGCATAGGGGGTGGGCTGGATGCGTGTGTAGGCTGGGGGTGTTACCTCTTGTCTCGAGAAACCTTAGAGAAATTCAGCGTCCAAAGAAATTACATAAAGTCAAGCTAGTGGTCTCATCTAAAAGAGACCAACTCCTGTACCTCATGGGATTGCGACTAGGGAAGTTGTTAATTACATTCTTTATTTAAAAGTGTGTAGCACGGGTTAGACAATTAGGTGGACTCATTCAGTGCCTAACAAGGAGTTTGCTCTCTGCACCCCCTAAGGATGGGACTGCCCCCTCAACCTGAGCTCTTCTCTTGACCCCTTTCCAACACACAGCTCTTCCTCCATGGCCAGTATGATCTAAAACGAAGCCTGTTCTCTCCCAACAAGATGACTTATTTCTGATTCTTATGATCTTTATTTGTAAAATATAGAAAATTCAGTCTTTGAGCTTTTTCTCATATGGAAATCCTCCCTTTTCTGAAGAGGGATTCTATTTGCTACAATATTAAGTGATTAAATAAGAAAACAGCCAACTTGACCAGCACTTTACAGCCTGTCTATTTGCTCTGCCTCTCAGAGGTGCTGGAAGCTTCTGGGAGTTCCTCCTCAGTAAAGGGGCTGTTGTCCAAACAGTGCACGAGGGGCAGAGCTCCAGGTGGAAGGCTCCCCCCATTCATCCTGAGAGGACCTCTGAGGCCAGCAAGGCTCTCTGAGCTTCTAGGCTGTCCAGTGCCTGGTGAGAAAATTCCCTACCGTCCAGCTGTAGAGCAGTTTAATGAGGAAGTGCATGTGAACCTGATTTACCAACTAAGAAACATCTCTCTCCAATTAGGTGATTATTTTAAACTCCCAGCTAAAGATGCCTTAATGATCCATCTGTCTTTATAGTTGAAAACGGTTTATCTTCTCCCCCAAGAGCTTCCAGTTTTCTCATTCTTTTCATCATTTCTATGACTCAGTGTATTTTGTTCATAACTGAGACATGATTATTAAAAATATTCATCCTGTGACCTTTTCTGTGTATGACTTGTAAACCATGCTTTTCATTATTAGGCTTTCATGATCCATGATTTTAGTGCTTCCTGGCTTTGCTTTTCACAGCTCTCAGTTCATACAAGTGGAGAGCATCAGGCAAAAACACACAACAACTCATCTCTTTATGCAAAGCAAAATTTCATGAAATATAAATGAAAAAGGCAGTGAGTTTGTCAGAAAACTACAAACTATTGAATAACAGCAGCAAGAGAAAACGGCAGGGAGTTAACATCTTCCCTATTGACGGCACGATGGAGAATCTCAGGGCGTCAGCGTATCTCTGTATCATAGTTGCAGTCTACCTGCTAGAGCTGAAAAGATTCCCCAAGTGACTATTCTAGAACACTAAAGATCTTAGGAGCTGGGAACTGCAAAGAATCGTCATCCTAAGCAGACTAGAGAGAGCCCCGTGGGCCTGGGTTTGGGAGCCGAGCTGACTTGTTGCTGGCAGTCCTGCCATGCATTTATCTTTCCACGTGAATCATCATCACGGGCAGCTCACCCCTAAGGGGCCCTTCTGCTTCTTGTTCTGTAGATCCCATGACCTTGCCTTCCAGTCCCTGAAGTGTGCTGTCCTCCTGATGCCAAAAGATTCCATTTCCCCAGGGACATAAAACGTAGAGTGAATTTTACCTATTACTTACAACCTAACTCAATACAGGAGTTTTTAAATGAGAATATATCTTTTAATTATGTATACCATTTGGATTTTAATCATCTTGTATGAGAAACCAGACTGGGTTAGGTGACTTTTAAGTAGAGGTTGTAGAAGGCTTGACAGGGACCAAGCCCTTTCTTAGGCATTGGGACAAAGAGAGACTGATGGGAAAATGAATTCTTACATCATCTTAAGACTACAGTGTGGGGATTTTCGAGAAAACTGTAGAGCTTTACTGAGAAGGGCTGCTGGTAGGATCTGGGAGCAGAACACACAATGTTATGAACATTTGATGAGATATTACCTTATGAATACTCTTCCTTCTTCCTTTCTGATTGAGGCTTTGCCAGGAAAGCGTCTCTGGGGTATTTACTTCCCACCCCTGTTCCTAATAGCCCGAAAGTCTCCTCTAGCTTGAGAAACTGCCCCTGGTGAGGGCGTTTTTTGAGAGTAAGTGTGAGTCTGGACAATGTCACTGCTGCTCCATAATCAAGAGGGGGAAAAATTCATCTCAGCTCTCAGGGGACCAGTGCTATAGGACAGTAGTGACTGACCTCTCAATTTTGAGATAGAATATATTTTAAATCCAGTCCTTATTCTATAATGGTGTTTTTCTTAGACAAGAATTTTGCTTAATGAAGCAGAAAACTATTTTGTTTTTGAATCGCCTTTGTTCTCTTAGAACAGGATTATTTTATTTTCCCAGAGGAAATAATACCCCCTGGAGAATGAATAAAGGGTTTTTCCATCAAAAAGGAAGAACAGTTTCATATCATGTTAATATTTACAATAAAATCAGACTTAGTTGTGGAAATGGTATTTAATTCAGGCGCTTCAGTCTGCGTGCAGTTTTGAGTCAGACTCATGGTTAAATTACTTTCTCTGAACGAGGGAAACCAGTGTTTCTTTTTTTAGAAGGTTTTCTGACTGTTGTTTCTTTCTGGGAGGCTGTTATGTCTTTTGCAGGGAGGTCTCTCCCCAGCTTTGCCAAAAGTTTTTAAATGCCACCTCCTTGTCCTGCCACCTCTGCATGTCCCACCTGCTGCTTCCCAAATCGCTGGCTGCCTGAATTACATCCAGGGTAAACTGTGTGCACTGTCACTCACCAAGACTCATGCTCCTCAACAAACCGTCTAAGCCAAATTAGAGGGAAACAGAAGAGGTGAGGAGTGGAGGAGACTGTCCAGTCCAATGCACCAACTCATCCATCACGCATTAGCTTTCCTCCCCGCCTTCCTCTCTATCATCAGCCTTCATTATTACTTTTTATGATTATTCTCCTTTCAACATAGAATTTCTAGAATTGGTTTCAAGTTCTTCATTCCCAAGATTATCGAATATTTTGTATAAAAGTGAGAAACACAGCCTGCAGAGCTGCGGAGCTCATGATGACAGCGTCCCGCCTGACCTGCCTCACTGCACTCTCCACAGTTTGCACTTTCATGTTACTAGGAAGGCTTTTATTGTGCAAAGACCAACTGAATCCTTTCACTTTTCCATAGGAGGGATGAGGGCTTGCATAGGTGACCCTTGATCTAAAGAGCTAAGGAAGCAACTTATGATCAGAGGGTCCTCTCAGGGAAGGTGGGAACAGACAGGAACCACCCCCGGGAATCTGGCCCTGAATTCAGATGCAGATCTCAGGGTTGCCTCCTGCCCAGATGGAACAATGTTACCTAGTCCCTCTGAGAAGTCTCTTGGTAGTGGTGCTGCTAGACAACACTGATTTGTTGTACTCTATTTTTATCCTCCTAGAGCTTGAGGTGAGAAATTCCGACTCACAAATGTATTTGAGTGCCTCACCAAGGGCTATTTTAGTTGGCAGGTGGCGGGTGCAGAGCAAGAAAGTGACAAGCCACCCTCCTCAGGGCTCCTAGCCATCTGGGGATCTGAGAGTGGAAGCTACTTGGGACCCTCTCATCAGTACGATTTGCCCTTAAATCCTGAACTCCCCCAGAAGACATGAAAGCCAGCTTCCTCATCCACGCTGGTTCCCACGATGCAGCTTCACACACACAGTGCCCTCTCCTCTTCACCAGGTCTCTCCTTATCTTTATAAAAGCCAATTTTCTCCAAGCAATTAGAAGCTATATTTTCCAGGTATATAAATTGAGTGATAAATGCTCAGTTTCCTACTCACTTATTCTGTTATCCTGATTAGTCTTTGACCATTTGATGGACAGCTAAGCTCTACACTTAACCATGTAAACTACTCTAAAGGCACTTGGCATGTTCAAAGTGTCACTTTTAATTTTTCTGTCCTCCGCTCCTAACTTCCAAACCAACTCTTTGCTACAGCCTAACATGAGGACTTCTGAAGAGAACAGAGGCAAAGAGGCTTCTCTTAGCTCCGGCTTTACCTCCTAGCAGACTGGATTATTTCAGTGGTCCTTAACCCCCTTTTTTTTTTCCCACAAGGGAGTGCAGGTGTCACAGATCCTCTCTAGATCTACTGAGCACTATAGATCTTCTCCTCAGCTAGTTGCACAAACAAACTCCTGCTAGTTTCAGGGTATTTCAAAACCCCATTATATCCATCTGTGAGTCCTGGGCCCAGCTATTAATAAAGCCCAGAGTTAGAATCTGGGTGACTATAAGAAAGTCTTACTCATCCCCATCAATAAAAATGAAAAACTGCCCATCAGATGCTAAAATAGATAAAGTTGGGTGGCACCTGTGGCTCAAGGAGTAGGGCGCCAGGCCCCATATGCCAGGGGTGGCGGGTTCAAGCCCAGCCCTGGCCAAAACTGCAAAAAAAAAAAAAAAAAAAAAAAAATTAATAATAACAAGAAGAAAAAGAATTAAATAAAATAGAGAAAGTTCACAGTGGAAAATAATTTTATTGTTTCAGATCCTGATTTGGGTAACAATGAAATAGTTGCTCTTAATATTTGATCCATTTGGATTCAGGATTAGAAAACTCAATCAAGGGAAGAAAAAGAATAAAATTGAGAGTCACTCTGAGACTATTTCCTTATATACAAAAATTATTTTTCTGATTAATGTGGTTCATTCTTTCCCCTGGGTAAATATAAACTGTTTATGAGATCGGCTAGGAAGAATTAGATGGCACTTTCTTGGTCGAATGCTTGGACAGTTTTGCTGTTGTGAAAAGCATCTGACCCAGTCAATTTAATCTTGTAGCCTAATTTTTATTTCTATTGAGACAGAAAGAATGTTATAGTAACTGTTGGGAAGGACCATAATAAATAATCATATGAGCTCTTATTCAAATTGTGAGGTGCTGTTACCATCTAATTACTTCAAACAAATCAACCAGTACAAGTCACCTTGCTTTAGCTACATAACATGTTGAAAATGTGAATAATAATCTTGACATTTACATTAAATTTTCGTCTTCAGGGCAAAAATATGTGAACATACCCTAAAAGCTGATTTATCTAGTGTCTTCTCAAGATTCTCTCTGCTCGTTAATAGTTTTGAAAGCGCTAATAGCAAAAATTTGATATACATGAAGGTGAAGGTCAACAAGAATCATTAAGAGTTAAATTATTATCACAAACTGTTTGACATTTCCCATTTTGCTACTATTATATGAAAGTTGGTGATTTATATTGGATAGATGTGATAAATAAGTCACCTAAAACACTTTGTAATGGTTTTACTATTAAATTGGATAGATAGTGTAAAAACTTTTAAAACACATAAAAACAAAAAAAAGAAAATAAAAAATGTGAGCAATCCTATCTCCTGGGCGTGCGTGTAGTGAGACTGAGTTCTCTTGGTAGGGAAGTTTAACTTCTAATATGATAGTAGGGATTTTAAAGTTTTATTTAGTCATCTGTCATTTTATGTTTTCTTCTTTTCATTTCAACATTATCTTCCTTTTTCTTCCTCTTATTTTGCATTTTTTTCCTAATGTGTCACTGTAAGACCTTGTAGGATGTGTTTCTCTTCAACCTGGGTTTGGGACCTGCTCACTCTCCTCTCTTTCTTTCCCTCTCTCCTCTCCCCCATATTGTAATATTCTTGTTCAATTTCAAAATGATCTTATAGTTTTAAAAGTAGGTAAATTTTAAGCTTATACTATGATCTGAATATTAAATAAGATAATAAAATATTTTCTTAAAGGCAAAATTATGACCCTGATTATAGACACCAGATCAACCTATGTAATCTTTTGGATGACATGCCAGAGTTTGAAATGTTTTATGCATATCAACATTACTTCATTTAATTTGTTGATTCAACTATCTCTTTTGGTGGTAGACAGATATAGTTCTAATTCATTTCTTTTTCCTTTCACACATGCTGACCAATTCCTTTGTGGAAGTTTACTTCAGGGGAATTATTGAAAAAACAAAAAAAACCCCAGGATTCTGCATTTCAGAATTTAATAAAATTCCTATGTAATAGAGCCAGTCCTACTTTGTAATTGTTTACTTTATAAATATTTCAAGGAATTTATAGAGCATATTTTATTTTATAATCAAATGAGATGATTATATTATGAATGTCCTTAATTTCTGAGAGTATTTTAAATTACTAAAATAATCATATTGATTATCTTTTTCTTTCTATTCCAGTTGATGATTTATGCATCCTTATGACATATGAACTGAAGTGTACTGATTTATAGACATTATATCAACTTTGTGAGAGTTATTTGCATGTGTGGTCATGACTGAGGCTAGCCTACATTAGGGTTCTTTTTGCACTACTTTTGTTGTTGCTTGGTAATAAGGTTGTGCTGATAAATATGAGGAGGAGGGATCAGAGAGAGCTATGTCTTTTTCTGCTCTCTGGAAGATAGAACTTGCTGGAGAAGCCATATGAACTCATAGCTTCTTTGTGGGAAAACTTCTATTGCATTTGATAAATGATTTCAATTCCATTTATAATTGTGCTTTCTTGAAGAAATGTTTGTATTTACTTCTAGCTTCTAATGTGTCTTCTAAGAAGTCACTTGTAGTTTGTGTTGTGCCTATGAATTTAACCTATTTTTCTGCTGTATGTAATTTTTGTTGTCCTCTCTTTTCTGCTGTTCCATTGTGATGTAGCTAGATGCAAATTTATTTTTACTTACCCAACAGGTGCTTTTAAAGCTGTGTTTTTCAACCATTTTCATTTCATGGCACACTTGAACCGATAGTTAAACTTCTGCGAAACACTTAAATAACGTCCCCCCCACCCCCCAAAAAAAGAGTAAAAAAGAGTATACTTACTGTGCTTTGAACTTCTTTTGAAAATAATTTAATTAATAATCTTTAAAAATGTTCGTGGCACCCCTAAGATCCTCTCACAGCACACCAGTTGACAATCATTGTTTTAAAGGCTTATTGAATAGCATTGTTTTCCGTTTTATCTTTTCTTTTAAGCTTGCATGTGTGTATTGTATTATTTTTATTTTAAAAAGTTTTATTTCAGAGTATTATAGGGATGCACACATTTAGGTCACATAACTTGCATTTGTTTTATATCATCAACATGAATTTAAATGTCAGTTCTCTTCAAACATTATTTCTGCTCCACGTGTCCTTCACATCCCTCTGGAACTCGAATTTAATGCATGATCAGCTGTGTCTTTTAAGGTCTCTGACCTGCCCCTATGTACGCCCTATATTTTGTCTCTTCATGCTGCCTTCTGAGTGGTTTTTTCTGATCTGTCTTCTAGTTTATTAATTTTCTCTTCATTGTAGCAGCCCATATGGCTTATGGCTAGGAGGAGTGAGAGTTCTAAGAAATACCTATGCACCTCAATGGAACACCTTGGTGGAAAGGGCATGGAGAGGGATTTAGCTCTCCTAACAAGCATGAGATGAGAGCAGTGGTGAATTGGCAGTCTCTACACCTGTGGTGTTGAGAGGCACAAGATCAGCCTTATATTAGGCTGGAGAAGGCATTCGGGAACGTGTGCATTCTATTACAGACGCTCTTACTCTGACTCTGTCTCCCTGTCTGCCTGTCTGCCTGTCTGCCTGTCTGCCTGCAGAACGCCGGCACACGTCTCTCTGCTGAAGACCACTAAGCTCTACTAAAGTCTAAGATCTATCTAATCTAAGAAGACTGCTTTACTCTCTCTAAGACACACTCTCTCTTTGCAGCTAAAGTAGATAGCCCTCAGGCACCTAAGAGAAACTGTACCTGAGCAAGGTAGCTTAGTGGTCTGCATCTGGAACCTAGTTAAGCCGGGCCGAGACCTGGCCGGTCCTGGGCCCTGACAAATGATGTCAGAAGTGAGGTGTGACACTTCATCAATGTGAAACCCACCTATTGGGTTCTTAACTTTCATCATTGTATTTTTCAGCTCCATAATTGCTAGTTCAATGTATTTCAAATCTTCAGTGGCATATTTTACTCCAAATGCTTTGCTTTAACCTTAAATTCAGCTTATATTTCTTTGATTATAGTAACCAACCACAGTAATTTCTGTATCTGATTATTTGTAAACATGAATTTTTTTGTTTCTATTTCTATTGTTTGTATTGATTTTAACTATTGTTTTCTTTTTATGTACTTTATCGTCTTTTACTATGGCCTGAAAATTTTAACCAATTATTTTTGAGAAATAATTTGAGATTTAGAATATATTATCTACCAGCGACAAATTTCCTCTTTTTAATGCCAGATACCTAAAAGTGAAAGTAGTTTTGGATTAAGGCATAATGATTTTCTGAGCTTCCTAGATGATTTGCTATGATACCTCAACTTAAGAGTACAGCCCCTGAGTATCCCTACCACAAGTAGAGCATATGTTATATTAGGTTTTGACCTTCATTGGACATTAAGTTCAGACCCATCCTTCTAGTTCCTGAAATGTACCTGAAAGGTCTACTGGCCTTTAAGCCCTTTGCCCAAGGATAGACAAATTGGCCAGAATAAAAGTGGCACTCAGAGAAGAGGAGATATCCTTCAGGTCTTTATTCCTGGGGCCTTCAGGACCCCAAACCTCACCTGGTCCTCACTTCAAAGAATTCCACCTGTCTTGTGCTTTTCCTGTATAGGCAAATATTCCCTAGAAAGGGAGGCTCTAGTAGTTTGTCTCTTTTTGTTTTATTCTTTCAGCAAGAAATTTCCTAATATAAGGTTGGGTCTTCAATGTTACGTACGAAGTTTTCTGGATTTCACTACGTTTGTTAGTGGCCTTCAACACAAGGGTTAGTACACTATGCCCTGGCCTGCCGTTACCATAGTGGAAGCCTGTGTGTATGACTATGCCTCTGTGTGTGTAGTAATTATGATTTTTTTAAAATTCCATTTTAGTAGGAGGTATTTCTTCCATAATTTGCTACTCTTTTAAATTATGAGTTCTCATCTTACATCTGACAATTTTTCATTGCTACTTATGTTGAAAACTGAGTTGAGTACAGGTATACAATGAAATTTCCATTTTCAATCTTGTTGGCCCTCACCACTGTGTGGTTTGAAATCTCCCTGCATGTGCTAGATGAAAATAGATAGACTTCCAGCCTCCAGAACTGTGAAAAAATAAATTTCTGTTGTTTACGCCACCAAGTCTGTGGGATTTTGTTATGGTAGCCCGAGCGGGCTAAGATGGTTGGCAAGACCATATAGGTAATTCTAATTAAGGGAGAAAATCTGAACAACCACATGGAGGAAAGAATGAGTGTGGTCTGTGAGCATGTGCAAGTCATTACTGTTGCTAGAACATAAAATCATTACTATGATACATAAAGAAGTAAGGCAGAAATTGAAAATGATAAGTAGTTGAATCAATTTCATGCAAATCCTTAGATGTCATACTAAGGAATTCAGATATTCTCCCAGAATAGTAGATGAGAATTAAGTAGCAGATTCACAAAATGATGTTTATGAGGTTATAAAATCATGTTTATTCCATAATTGTGGATTATGCAAAGGGTGAATTTGAAGTGACCAGACATTGAGAGTGTGGAGCTCATTGGGAAGTTTTGGATTGTTCCAGGTGACAAATGATAATGATAAAGCTTAAATTACTACCGTAGAGGTGTACATGGAGAGGGCTTAATATTCTCTAAATATTCTCATCCAGGTAAAAGAATAACTTAATCTTTTTGAGGTGAGATTTAAGAAAAAGAGAAATGTAAGAAATCACTTGTGGGCAGAGATGGACCTATATTTTTAAAGTAGCGGCACACTTAAAATTTAGGGTCTTTCTTTCTTTCTTTCTTTTTTTTTTACATTAGAAACTCAAGTCAAATTTATTTAATGTCATAAAAATATTTAAAAATTTTTAAATGTGTCCTTTTTTTCTTGTTGTAACTACCTGGGAAGGAAATATAGTTGATTTCCTAGGCAGATTTTGACACTTAAAATAATACAGAAGCCCAAGGGGTAGGAATTTTCATTATTTAGGTTTACTTATAGTAAATCAAATGGCTGATTTGTATGTTATACAGCTAGGGTCCTTCTTTCCGAAAAGTAAAACAAAATTATAAAATAAAAACTTGCTAGTCTTTTACCTAATTTAGCATAATGCTACATTCACCTCCACTGGTAGGTTTTAAGCTTGAATGATGAGGTAGAGTATGTGCCACCAATACAGGTGACAATTATAATTATAAAGGCAGGATTAAGGAGGAAGGGAGTGAGTTTCTGATATACCCTTGTGGACATGAGATAAGAAGTTAGACGTTTGGAAGGATGCTCCATATATTAGTCTGAAGCCTCTGAAATCTGAATTTCAAGGGTAAGTGTGTTAGTTTAGGAGTTGTCAAAGAACATGTAGAAGAATGTAGAAAAATATCCAGAGAAGATAAGAAGAGTGATAAAGGGAGAAAAATGACAAGTTGGGGATACTTACTGGAATGCATTGTGTATAAGAGGGACAAAAGGGGACAGGGTGAAAGGTCAGCATAAAAGCAATTGTTCTGTATACTCTTACTCCCTGGCAACCAACCACCAAACTGCTCTTCATCTTTGTGGATTTCCCCACCCTGGGTACTTCATACCAATGATATTGTATGATATGCTCCCCTTTGTGTCTGGTTCCTTTCACCTGGCATAATGTTTTCAAGGTTCCCCCAGGTAACAGCGTAGATCAGTACTTCAGTCCTTTTTGTAGCTGGATAATATTCCATTCTGGGTATATACCATAATTTATTTCTCCATTTATCTACTGATGGACATTTGAGTGGTTTCTACCTTTTTGTTGTTGAAAACCATGCTGCTGTGAACATATGTGTGCATATCTTGGTTTGAATACCTCTCTTCAATTATTTTGGGTATGTACTTATTAATGGGATTCCTAGGTCATATGGAAATTCTATGCTTAACTTTTTGGGCACTCACCAAACTATTTTCCACAACAACTGGACCATTTTACATTCCTACTAGTAATGTATGAGGGTTCCTATTTCTTTATATCTTTGCTGCTTCTTTCTATCTTTTCTTGACTGCTACTCTTGGGTGTGTAAAGTATCTCATTATGGTTTTGATTTGTGTTTAATGGCTAACAACGGTGAGCATTTTTTCATGTCTTTATTGTCAATTGTGCATTTTCTTTGGAGAAATACCTATTCAACTCCTTTTAAATTGTTCATTTTTAAATTGTGTTATTTATCTTTTGTTATTGAGTTGTAAGTATGCTGTATATTCTGGAGACTAACCCCTTGTCAGATTTATGATTTCTAAACATTTTCACCCATTCTGTGAGTTGTTTTTTCACTTTCTTGATAATGTCTTTTCATGCACAAAAGTTCTAAATTTTATGAAGTTCATTTATTTTTTATCATATTGTTGTGCTTTTGGTGTCATATCCAAGAATCCATTGCCCAAATCCAGAGTTATGAGGATTTATTCCTATATCTTTTTCTATGAATTGTGTGATTTTAGCTTCTTCTTTAGGTCATTGATCCAGTCTGAGTTAATTTTTGGATGTGGTATAAAATGGGGCCCAACTTCATTTTGTTTGTGTAAGGACATACAGTTTTCCCAATCCCATTTGTTAAACAGATTGGTTTTTCTCCCATTAAATGGTTTTATAATGCTTGCTGTAAATCAGTTAGTCATAGAAGTATGGGCTTACTTCTGGATCCTTAATTCTATTTGACTGGTTAGTACATCTATCCTTATGCCAGTACCACATTGTTTTGATTACTATAGCTTTGTAGTAAGTTTTGTAATCAGGAGTATGGGTCCTCCCACTTTGTTCTTTTTTTTCAAGATTGTTTTGTCTATTTAACCAGTTTCAAGATTGTTAGGCTTACAAGTCCATCTGGACATAAGAATAAGCTTTCTATTTCTAGGAAGAAATGCTATTTTATGAAATTTTGATAGGATTGTATTGGATCTATAAATCACTTTGGGAAGCATTGCCATCTTAGCAAACACAGGCGTTCTTTTTATTTTTTTTTGTTTTTTTTTTTTTTTTTTTTTTTTTTTTAATTGCAGTTTTTGGCCAGAGCTGGTTTTGAACCTGCCACCTCCAGCATATGGGGCCAGCACCCTACGCCTTTGAGCCATAGGTGCCGCCCTTATTTAGGTCTTTTAAAATTTCCTTCAGCAATGTCTTACAGTTTTCAGGGTACAAGTCTTTTATTTCCTTGGTTAAATTCATTCCTAGGAATATTATTCTTTTGAATACTATTATAAATGGAGTTATTTTCTTACTTTTCTTTTTGCTTTTTTATTTTGTTGTAAAAAACACAACTGTATTATATGTTGATTTGGTAGCCTGCAAATTTGCTGAATTTTTTTATTATTCTTAAGGGATATTGACCAGAGGTTTTCTATTCTTATGGTACAGAGTAATAATGGCTTCATCAAATAAATTAGGATATGTTCCCTCATATTCTAATATTTTATACTAGTTTGAGAAAGATCACTCTTACATCTTTTCTACATTTGGTGGAATTCACTTGTGAAGTTTGGTGCTGGACTTTTCTTTGTGAAAAGATTGATTATTATTGATTATACATCTCTTTATTATAGATATGTTCAGATTTTCTTTCTTCTCCAATCAGCTTTAATAGTTTGTGTATTTCTAGCAATGGATTGATTTCTAGCTTCATTCTATTGTTATTGTAGAGGATCATTTGTATGGTTGTAATCCTTTTAAATCTTTTGAGACTTGTTTTGTGTCCAACCAATGTCCCTTGTGCACTTCAGAAGAATGTATACATATTGTGCTAGAATTAAGTTTTATGCACAAAATAAGTACATAGGATTATAAGGAAAAACCATTGTATTGATATATAGTTTTAAAATATTCTTAAATATGTGTGATGGTAATATATGTGCTTTTTAATTAAAACCTGAAACAGGCTACCATAATCTCAGAATCATAACATGCGTAAGCAATATTTTAAGATACCTGAAAAGCCTAAATTACTATGAAAGTACCTATAATTCCTGTCGGTAACAAAGTCATAAGCACTAATACTAGTATGGGATTAGTAGTTAAAGGAAATGATAAATTTCAGTTAAATGTTAGTGAAAATAAAGACGCCATCTTCTTCCTACCCAAGCTTATTCTGTGTTCAATCCCAAGATCTTTTGCACACACAAGGACCCTAGGCTAAGAGCCCTTTCTTAATGGGTTTGAAAAACACTGATTCAAACTAGCAGATAAATATGTTTTCTGGAGTTAAATAAGGGAAAATGAACAACTCCTTATAGCCCCCTATCATAACTCATTTCCAGCCTGGAAAAGAGACTGTTCCTTTCTTTGGTGGCATCTTGGACACAAACTGGTATCAGACAGTGAGAGTAGATCCTGGTGTCCTGAGGACCATCCTAGTGGAAGGAAGAAGCTAAAACCCTCGCCTCTGCTGCTGATGTCATTGTATCTGCTTAGGAAATAGCATAGGGGACAAACCCTTAGGCATTTAGTAAGACTAGAAGTGAAAGTCTCATTTCTGAGGCTTCATTAGTATTTATGAAGCCCCAAGAGGTCTCTGTAGAAATGGCCTTGGAAGAGAAAATTAGTATATTTCATTATTATCATTTAAAATGAGTATTTATAAGAAACTGGGCTGAAGTCCATCTGGCCCTAAAACATTCCTAAGGAAGACCATTAAGTACCAAAGGAGGGAGACAGAGTGTGGTACAGAATAGGTGGAACTATTTTTTTTTATATATATATATATCTCCATCCCAAGGCTCTTGTTTAGGTCATCAGCTGGACAGGGCATTTGAAAGTTAAGCTAAGCACCAAGGGTCTCAATGGAAAAGTAAGTGAATATTGTTGTTCTTAACTTTTGAGAAACACCTTCATATTTTGACATTAGAATGTGGCAATATGTGTTTCTTCCTTTTTCCTCACATTTAAACTTTGTGTTTCCTTTAATTGAGAATAGTAAAGCAAGCATTTCAGAAGTAATTTTACTTACCTGTAGCTTTGACAGATCATTTTATTTCAGTGGCTCTCTTTGAATGTTTCCTCCTTAGCTACTTCCTTAGTGTTAAACTGATGAGAGAGTTAATATTTGTGTAGTTGTGCAGTATTTGGATTATTTTAAATTATAGCTAATTTATTATTTTAGTAATTCCAAGTAATGTTTTAAATAGAGGATTAAATTTTAAGTTTTTAACTATTGTTATTTAGATCATGTGTTTTATCTAAATGTCTTAATTATTACATAATAAAATATTACTTCTAAAAACCAAATCAGAAAAAAGAAGATTGAATATTATTCTTTACTATTCATAATAGAGAAAAGAATACTTTAAGACTGAATGTAAGGGATTAGTGAAAAAGGAATCTCTCTACCTCTTTGCTGGGGATGTAAATTGTCAACAATTTTGGGAAGTAATTTCCAATATTTATCAAAAGTGCTTCAGTAAGATCCTAGCAAACAGAATCCAACAACACATCAAACAAACTATACATCACGACCAGGTGGGTTTCATCCCAGGGTCCCAAGGATGGTTCAATATACGTAAATCCATAAATATGATACAGCAGGTAAACAAATTAAAGAACAAAGATTATATGATTCTCTCAATTGATGCAGAAGAAGCTTCTGATAATACCCAGCATCCTTTCTTGATCAGAACCCTTAAGAAAATTGGTATAGAAGGAACATTTCTTAAACTGATAGAGGCCATCTACAGCAAACCCATAGCCAATATTGTATTGAATGGAGTTAAATTGAAATCATTTCCACTCAGATCAGGAACCAGACAAGGATGGCCACTGTCTCCACTGCTTTTTAACATTGTAATGGAAGTCTTAGCTACTGCAATCAGGCAAGAGAAGGCAATCAAGGGGATCCAAATAGGACCAGAGGAGATCAAACTGTCACTCTTTGCAGATGATATGATTATATATCTGGAAAACCCCAGGGAATCAACTTCAAAACTCTTAGAAGCGATCAAGGAATACAGCAACATCTCAGGATACAAAATTAACACTCACAAACCTGTAGCCTTTATATATACCAACAACAGTCAAGGG